>CALNHX010010427.1:0-40376 GCA_940337035.1 Agriotes lineatus
GCTGAGAAATATAAAAAAGGCTACCGCCACAAATTCTAAAATCGGCACCACAAGGACAAAACAGAACATGACTTCCGAAAGAACACTGAATCCAAAGACTATGGAAAGTTGTGAGTAACAGAAATCTTAACGAAGACGATTGGAGAAGTAGGAAACAGGGAAGTTGAGTGTTGGAAGGCGACGACAGATGCTGTGCACCGATTATATATATGTACATTTTGGTCGTGTATGGGTTTTTCGCTTAAAAGTTCAAAAATTAAAAATTAGTTCAATTAAATAAATCAGCTGTGACTCACGCCCCTTAAGAGAATGCATTTCCTGGAGGGAGTAACTTGATTTACAGATATATTTGGGCACAAAAACCTATTTTTGCGATTCTGATTTAGTCGTCTATGATGCGGAATAAAAAACCAAATTATGGGAGTGGGGGCAGTAAAAATGTCCCCACTTTTCTTGAGCGATTTTATCTGCTCGCGTGTCGTAATGATAACATTATGAGCTTCAATTTGAATGTCATACTGACACATCTAATAGGACTTAGTAATATAGTATGATCAAAAATTATTTTCATCTAGTATGGCTGTGGAATAGTTCCTACTTTATGAATGCAATATAATTCGTTTAAAATCAAATGTCAAGTTGGATATTTAAGTATAAACGTAGTTGCAATCATCAATTAGAAAAATTATTCCATAGGCATACTAGATGAAAATAATTTTTGATCATTCTTTATAATGAAATCATTATAGCTCTCATTACTATAATGAAATCTAATAATAGTATTTAGTACTATAATGAAATAATTATAGTACTCAGTATCATGGCAGAATAAAAACAAATCAATTCAAAACAATTACCCTGACTTTTCCGGTAAAAGAGGAAATTACATTTTTAGCTGTGCCTTCTATATCAGAAGGCAAAACCACAGTCGCTGTTTTCGTTCTAAACTTTTTTGATAATTTTTAGACTTCCATTACTTGTAGGCCATATTTGTACAACATTGTGAAAAGCATAGTGTTAGCAAATATACAACAAATTCTGTGTCTTTTTAGAGCTTTATCCAATACATCAGGTAACAATGAGAACAGGACCATACTTATATCTTCTTTATTAATGAATTGATTTAGATAAAATTTTATATAAAGATACTAGAGATAATTTCTAATTGGCCGATGAATATAGTCAAAATGGTCGACTTCCGGTTTTACCGGAAATGATACAAACTTTGATTTTTTAAATGGATAACCCTGTATATATTATGTTTTTCGGAATCTACAAGTCAAATTACATAAACTAGTCTCGCCAAATTTTCATGTTTTCAAACAAAAAAATATTTTTTTCAACTTTTATTTTTAACGATAGAAAGCTGTGACTTGAAAAATATGTTCTAATTGACTCTAGCAACTAATAATAATAGCTATTTTATCAATGAAGTGAATAAGAAACCCTTAATAAAAGAACAAAATTTGCTAAACACGTTTTTTAAGAAAAAGTCACTTTTTTTAAATGGCACCTACCAAGCTCCATCTTGCCATTAAACAGCAAATTTAATTACCAATCTAACGATATGCATCATAGATTGCTCTATCTTTATCTAAAATTGAAGAATAATTAAGTAATTATTTTTTTTAATATTTCTGTGTAATACCTAAACAAATTCGGCAGCACTGTTGTATGTAATTTGAGTCGTAGATGGCGAAAAAACATAAAATATATACGATGATAAATTTAAAAAATCAAAGTTTGTGTTATTTCCGGTGAAACCATTTTTATTATACTTGTATGTCAATCGGAAATTATGTCTAGTATCCTTGTATCAAATTTCATATAAATTTATTCACGACGGAAGACCAATTGAATAATTTGGAAGTGGAAGAGAACATGGAGATAACTCGAGTCAGTAAATTCAAGTACCTCGGGTCTTTTATCACGAAAAACTCAAACACAGAAGACGATATAAAAAGTAGGCTAGGGCAAACACGAACGTGTATACAGCAATTACATCCAATTATCTGGAACACGCACATCACCAAAAAGACCAAAACAATGATTTACAACACAATGGTTTGAAGTATTCTGACCTATGGTGCCGAAAATTGAGTTATATATAAGAAGAACAAGGGAAAAATAACAGCAGTAGAGATGGAGTACTGGCGGAGGTTAGACGAAATAACGAATGACGAGATACGGAGAAGAATGGAAGTACACCAAGATATAGTCACAAAAATAGAAGAGAGAAGACTATCATGGTATGGGCATGTAAGACGAGCACCAGATAATAGATGGATAAAGCGAGTCACCGACTGGAGCCCAATGGGGAATAGGAAAAGGGGAAGGCCTAGAAGATCGTAGAGGAATGAAGTGGACGAAGCGATGAAGAAGAGAAACCTAGAGGAGGGAGAATGGAAGATAGAGAACGATGAAGAGTACGGTTGAGAGATGGAAGACAGCGTCAGCTGTAAAATCTTATATAGATATATATAAAAATGAATTTGTAATGTAAAAGTCTTAATACACTATTGTCTTAAAATGAATACTAAAGAAGTTATCGCAAGTTTCAGTTTATAGATAAACACATACATTATTCTACTGTAAAAATTCATTGCAGGCGTGTTTTAAGTTTTTATTGAAATAAATAAACAACACTAATTACTTTCGACAACCAAATGTACGACAAATTGATTTTGATAGTTCTGATGTTTACGTTACTGTTTTTGTTTTTAGTAGCAGCCTACTATGAATTTTTCGTAAGTACGGTGTATTGTTGATATATATATATATATATATAAATCAGCTCGAGAGGCCTTTAAGGCCCTTGGCTTTTTCTGTTATCTTCCTCCATTCCTTTCTTCTCATTACTTGGTTTTCCCAGTTTTTTACTTTTAATTCTTTTAAGTCTTCTTTCACATCTTTAAACCATTCATTTTGAGGTCTTCCCCTTCTGTTTGTGCCTTCCGGAGTTTCCTTGAAAACCATTTTTGGAATCCTTTCATTTGCCATTCTTCCCAGGTGGCCCAACCATCTGAGTCTCCGTTGCTTTATTACGTTTACTATCGTAGTTTCCTTAAACAGGCTGTAGATTTCTTCGTTTGTGCGCCTTCTCCATGTGATATTGTTGATATAGGTAAACTAAAATCTCCCCTAACTTCTTTAATATTCATTTTAAGACAATAGTGTATAAAAACTTTTATATCACAAATTAATTTTTATTTCAAGTTTTTGAAATATATACAAGGTATTCCATTAAAAAAAATTTAAAGTTTTTAATTTTGTCGCAAACTCGTTATTCGATTGGTTTTTTTATTAATTGCATATTAATCAGCGCCAAAAACACTATTAGTTTGCTAATTTAACCTTCTTTGTAAAATTAACAATAACAAAGATAGCAATGGTGCGCACTTAATTTGAAACACCCTGTATACTGTGACATCATTGCAAGAAATTTGTCACATTATGTTCTAATGAATCTTACAAATCCCATGTACACTACAAACGTGAATTTAACTACTGAAAATTATTATATCTCTATACCGTTGGTAGTAAGTTTGCTTGCAAAGAAAATTACGTTAGTGAGAACTCGAAAAAAATGAAATAGAGATTCCACCTTAATTTTCACCAAATAAAAAAATGTCCGCCTCAATATTTTCTTGAGTGATTTAGAGAAATAAGCAAATTTGTAACTTATGATCAAAAAAATACAAAAAACAACAAAAGCATGATAGTATTGGCTTGTTTCATCACCGAGCAACTGAAGGTGGTCGATGGTAATCCTCTACTTTATGGAGAACATAAATGCTGCAGGTGGCATAGTCGTCTTCACTGGTGTCAAACCGGATTACTTGAATGACAAAAATTACGGTCAAAAATTATTCGTTAGGTAAATTGGTGAAAATTTGACCATAACTCACATTTAATCCTCGCTAAGACTTAGTATGAGGCGTTGTAGACTTGAAAGCACTCAACCTGAACTACCAAAGGAAACTAGACGACGGGGCGCTATTGATCCACGAAGCAATGATAAGAAAACCAGTGTGTTCAAACTACATGTAAAAAGTATGTTCAATTGTACTCTGTCAAAAATGTCTCAGTTTATGTACAGGATGGGAAAATTTTGATGTATTTATAAGGAATCTCGATAACTATATGAGATGTGGTAAAATGCTCCCCCCTCCCCCCATCCTCGATCTCTTTTTTTCAAGAGAAGCTTAATGATGAAGACTGAAATCGGCTTATCGGCTACCGTCATTTTTAATTTTAGAGTTATAAATAAAAAATTGATTATTCCATTTTTCGTTTTATAGCTATACCTCACTTATTTATAAAAATGTCTTCGTTCTTTAGGCACTTTTTTGATAAGAATGCAGTGGCGTAGCCAGTTTTTCAAAAAACAAAAATGTAGAAACAAAATTTTGTAGTGTTTTTTTTTAAATTTATTGTATGGTATACGAGTATATGGTTAGAAAAATATGGATGTATTCCAAAGGTAAACATTAAATTTCGGTTTAGACTTCTTCGTCTTTCTGATGAACACCCTGCAATTTTTAGCTTTATGTTGTTTTACGTGTTTTTTGTAATAACCGATGTTATAATTTATTTGCAGTATTGTACGGTAAAAACAAAGTAATAAATAACAGTTCCTTCTATAAGAGCAAGTTTGTAAAGTTCTGTGCTGTAGTATATTTATTTTTGGCATATTTTTCCAACGTTTGCAATATATATTTAATTGATATACTACTCTTAAAAGACAAAAAAGGTGAATTTTCATCCAACGTCTTTGTAGCAGGGCAACCAAAAGATTTATTGGGAGAATGATCGGCGAACTGATATTTTCAAATTTGTAAATTTCCTAAGAAGTTACTACAATACCTTTACGGTTTGATTTAAAATATAGTAGTTGTATATTTAATAATACACAAATACAACAGTATGGTCTTTTATAAAAATAAGAAGCTTTCAATCACAACACCTAAAAAATCAAAGACAATTCAACTTTATTTCTGAATCAGTTGTATTAGATTCGGGTGCTGGTTTAGTTGCCCGTCTGCTCCTGACTAAATAATAAACAACAATTATTATGAACAAATAATAATTTTCTATCAAAGAATGATTAATCAAAAACACTTATGGAACAAACATATTTCTAAATGGATATTACGACGATAATTAGTACTTATTGTTCTATAAATTAACTTTGATTTATTGTTCTTTCCAATATTGTATTTGTTTGCTGCGGTTCATATTTTGGTTGCCCTTAGCTGAGCAGAGGCCCATAGTTAACATGGTTATAAATCACGAAACAACGACGTATTTATTAACTAAAAAGCTCTAAGCAATCAAGAACCCATTCTTCGCCACTATTAAAACATTTCCTCCAAGAAAGTTTGGAGATCAGTGAAGCTTATTAAAAATGCAAAAAAACACTATTTAGTAGTTGAGGTTAAGCATTTGCAAATATTTTAACAACTAATAAAATTAATTCAGTAAACAGGATGGATAACAGTAACATTTAAAATTCTAACACAACTATTTTGAATGTTGAAATTTTTAATTTAGTATACTATATATAATATGTTGAGGTAAGCTTTGAGAGTGCTTTTTTTAAATTTTCAAACGATAAGATATTTAGTTTACAGTTTTTGATGCCATAACTTGTAATATTACATAATTTTGATCTCAAAAACAAAAATTATGTAGATTTACAGCTTCGAAACCCTACTTCACTTTCAGGTTTTATTGTCTGAATCTGCAATGCCAAAACGCCAAATGTTAAAACTGTAATTCTACAAGAAAAAAGTGCATTTAGATTAACATTCATTGATCTAAGTCCTATTTTGAGCGGGCGTATAAAACACGAAATGAATTTAATTCATTAGTAAGCAGCAAAGCTCTGAAGCTGGCACATTTTATGAAATATGTATGAGAGAATTTATTTTAATATCATTAATTGTTATATGTACAACAAATGTGATCTTACATAAGCTACAGTGTTTCAAGTAATTTTCCGAGTCATTCAGTGCAAGAAAGTGCGTTAAGTCAATCCTGTAGCATCAAACAATATGATTCTAAATTACTATTAGACAAGAAACTATTTTTAATTACATATATCAAATATTTTTATTGCAATTGCGATTATAAAAGAAACTACGTCTTTTCTATCAAAAAGTCACATTTAAGAATGAATTCGATTGTCATCGCATAACTCCAACTCTCGTCGTTATCACGTACTAGCAAATACATAAATACTAAATGAACTAGAGAGCTGCAGGTCTTTGATCTGATTCGAAACTAAATTTGATCCTACGTTAAAGCACAAACTCGTTGAGAGAACTTCAAAGCGCATTCTATACACTGCATTTAGTTAAATTTACATGCACCAGTCTGTTTAAATATGTATCTAATATCAATACACTTTGCTAATTCCTTTCTTAAAACAGATTTCCACGATTACAACTGGCATGGCTCAACATTTTGGGAACCTTAACGTTCTTGATATTTAATAAATTCGAACGCAACAAATGGTGCGGAATTTACTCATTAAGATTCTCATAAAATATTCCAAATTCCTCGTTTGTATGGGAAAACCAATCCCTGTTATTTCGATATTAGTAACGTCCCAAGTTTTTCAAATCTGTCAAGCTCTACTTGAACGATGTCGAATAGCCGTTAGTGTGGTTTTTGTTTTTAGTTAAAACTCCGGTCTAGTACTTCAACCGCAAGTAAATAGTAAGCTAAAATTTAATGGAATTTGTTGTTTTTAACTTTACAGCTTTATTGTGATCTGGAAAAAGTTATAGCTCAATTCAAGCATGTTCGATACGCTGCAGTAGTACACACGGTTGCCACGGCAACCCTTCTACGTCCGGTCCGTTCACGGTTTGTTCTGCAAAAGCTATATTTTTGATATAATATCCAACATATACGATGTAGAAGACCTAGCGGAATGCAGTAACTGTGCATAGCGCTAGCAAAAAAATCATATGGTCAATGAAGTTTCCAATAATTAAAAAATTCACATTATTTACCACCTTGTTGTCATGGCGGACATTTTTAAATTACCTATAAAAATCATCAAATGGCACTGTTATTTTAAAACAAAGAATACATGTAGGCCCTTCAATCTTGAGATGAAAATTTACTAATAACGATTTTAATTGAAGTAGAATCGTGTTGTGGCTACTCGTTTGTTGTTTGCGTTAATTTTTATGGATCTAATATGTCAAAACAACTTCTCTGGCATTTTCGAGATAGACAGTTTTTTTCGAGAACAAAGTGAATTAGAGTTTCTAAATGTGGTATGTTTTGGCAACTTATATTTCAGTAATAGCTATCCGCCGACAAAAGGTTGCTTTTAACATCGATGCAAGCAATACTGCAATGGCATGAAATAAATAAGGTGGTATAGTTACTCTGCTATATGTGTTACGCTCTGTACAACAAATGTTAGCAGGATAACTTTACTGCTTCTTTAAAATGCATTTTTGATACGAAACCCAGATTTGACGATCATCAGATAATTTAGTTTTTCTTTTTAGGCTAAATACCATTTATATGATTATATTTATTATATACAGAGAGGTGCATGAAAAAGGGCAGAGCTGTAGAATCATTATTTATCATCTGATTTTCAAATTCAAATCACCAAATTAAATGGTTCAAAGCCTACTATAACCTGACACAAAACAATATTTTTTAATTCAAAATGCTCTGAGCAGTGATATCCAACTTTGTTTTCAAATGACCACTATAATTGTTTAATCTGTTTTAGCACTCAACGGGTTTTGCTGAATACAGAATGTAATAATATCATATTTTCCTGCATTCATATCGAAGAAAAGAAAATAAGTTACGAAATTTTTACACATCGCAGTGGCATTAAAAAGCCCATGAACTGCAATCTGTTGAATCAGTTGAAGCTTGACAGGTTTGACATGCATTTTTGAACATCAGGCAGTATTCAGCCTACTTGATTTTATCTCATGGGTGATTTGATGCCACCGTGATGTGTAAACATTTCGTAACTTTTGTTTTCGGTACGCATGAAGCAAAATATGATATTCTCACATCGTTGTATTTATAAAAATCTGTGGAGTCCGAAAAACTAAAAAAAATATAGTTGCTATTTGAAAAAAAAGTTTACTGTCTTTGCTCAAAGTAATTTTGAACTAAGAAATATTGTTTACAGTTAGCGCATAGATGGCTTTAATTTAATTTGGTTTTAATTTTAAAGTTCGAATGACAAATAACGATCCTCCATTTTTCATACACATGTCTGTATATACAAATAGAGTTAATAACTTTTACTTCTACAAATGCTGTGTCCAATATTGGCGAAAAAGTGAAAGCGACATCATTTTAATAGAGCATGGAAACATGCACCCTATATACCTCATATTACCTGGTTACTTATGGTAGTAAGTGTTAAATAAGGGGGATTAGAAGAGACTTGAAATGTGAGAAAGAGAAATCTTGAAAGCAATATTCAAAAGGAAAAAATGGGGGATACGTGGGAAAGTAGGTCAAATACGGAAGTGAAGAAACTTTCCGGGCAACCATCTATAGTGGTGGTGATTAAAGATCAAAGAATTCTCTGGTTGGGACACTTAATAAGGCTAGAAGATGGTAGAACTGCAAAAGAAGTTTGACAACATGCAGTAATAGGAAAGAAAAGGATAAGAAGACCCAAACTTAGTTCGGCGGATGCAGTGAAAGAGAATAAGAACGAGCTGGGCGTTCAAGACTGGGAGGAAACGAACAGAGATAGAAGGGGATGAAAAAGAATAATCGGCTAAGCCCAGGCATTCAAGGCCCTAGAAGCGACATCATATTAATAGAGCATGGAGACTTGCACCCTATATACCTCATATTACCTGATTACTTATGGTATTCAGCTATAGGCGTTAAATAAGGGGATTAGAAAAGACCTGAAGTGTGAGAGAGGAAAATCTTGAGATGAATATTTAAAGGGAAAAAGTGGGGGATAGGTGGGAAAGTAGGTCAAATTTGAAATGAAGAAACTTTACAGGCAACCGTCTTTAGTGGTGGTGATAAAAGATCAAAGGATTCGCTGGTTAGGACCTTTAATAAGGCTAGAAGATGGTAGAGCTGAAAAATAAGCTTGACAGCATGCAGTAGTAGAAAAAAAAGGATAAGAAGACCCAAACTTAGTTGGACGGATGCAGTGAAAGAGGATAAGAACGAGTTGGGCGTTCCAAACTGGGAGAAGCGGCCAGAGCTGGAAGGGGATGAAAAGCAATAATCCACTAAGCCCAGGGCCTTCAAGGCCCTGAAAGCGACATGATATTAATAGCACATGGAGACGTGCACCGTATATACCTCATACTACCTGGTTACTAATGGTAGTCAGCTATAGGTGTTAAATAAGGCGGATTAGAAAATACTTGAAGTGTGAGAAAGGAAAATTTTGAGATGAATATTGAAAGAAAAAAGTGAGGGGTGGGGGATAGGTGGTAAATAAGGTCAACATCGAAAACGAATAAACTTTACGGGCAACCGTCTATAGTGGTGGTGATTAAAGATCGAATGATTCGCTGGTTAGGATACTTAATAGGGCTAGAAGATGGTAGAGCTGCAAAAGAAGTTTGACAACATGCAGTAGTAGGAAAAAAAGGAAAATAAGACGCAAACTTAGACGGACGGATGCAGTAAAAGAGGATATGAGATGAATATTCAAAGGGAAAAAGTGGGGGATAGGTGGGAAATAAGGTCAAATTCTAAAATGAAGAAACTTTACGGGCAACCATCTATAGTGGTGGTGATTAAAGATCAGAGGATTCGCTGGTTATGACACTTAATAAGGCTAGACTATGTTAGAACTGCAAAAGAAGAACATGCACTAGTAGGAAAAATAGGAGAAAAAGACCCAAACATACACGGACGGATACGGTGAAAGGGAATATAAACGAGCTGGGAGTTCAAACTAGGAGAAAGCTGCTAGAGATAGAAGGGGATAAAAAGAAATAATCCACTAAGCCAGGCCTTCAAGGCCTTGAAAGCGACATTATTAATAGCGCATGAAGAAGTGCACTCTATATACCTCATATTACCTGACTACTTATGGTAGTTAGCTATACATGTTAAATAAAGGGGATTAGAAAAGATTTGCAGTGTGATAGAGGAAAATCTTGAAACGAATATTTAAAGAAAAAAAGTGAGGGATAGGTGGGAAAGTACGTCAAATTCGAAAATGAAGAAAATTTACAGGAAGCCGTCTATAGTGGTGGTGATGAATGATCAAAGGATTCGCTGGTTAGGACACTTAATAAGGCTAGAAGATGGTAGAGCTGCAAAAGAAGTTTGACAACATGCAGTAGTAGGAATGAAAAGAATAAGAAGACCCAAACTTAGATGGACGGATTCAGTAAACGAGGATAAGAACGAACTGAGCGTTCAAAACTGGGAGGAAGTGGCCAGAGATAGAAGGAGATGAAAAGGAATAATTCACTAAGCCCAGGGCCTTCAAGGCCTCTAAAGCTATCCAATATATCGTGTGTTAAAAAAACTCATTTAGGGCAGGCCTTGGAAAGAGAGATAAAAAATTTAGTAATGTCTTAACTTCAGTCTGTAGGTGAATATCAGATTTCATTTTGTTTATGAAAAGATTTATCATTGTGACAGGCAAAAGTTTACACTGCATTAAATTTACTTGTATCAAGCAAAAATGAAAATAAGATGGCACTTCCACAACAACAACGAGTATATTAATCATAACAGTCAATAAAAGTTGTTTTTATTAAGTGTTTTGTATATTTTTAGGAAAATAGTTCAAGATCAAGATGTATTTTAGTTCTCTCTAACTTATGGTAGTTCAGTTTCTTCAATGAATATGTATCAAGTTATGGGACACTTCAATTTAATCATGGCATGCTGCGAATGAGTCTTTTTTTTAAACACACGATATATACCTGCTGTAGTTTTTCGTTGCTCTCAGTTTGTAATTGTAAACTGGTTGTCTAAATGTATGTCTCACTTAGCAGATCATTTATTACAACTAGATGCTTAATGGCTTCATTCGGTCGGATATCGACCTAAGACAGTGGATGGATTTTTAGAAAGTCCTTTCCACCGCCGAGACTTGAACTCTGTGCCATTGATTATGAGTCCAGCACTCTTACCACTGCACCTTCGAGTTTCTGTTGATGACTGCTTTAAAGTGAATTTTCTCACTATCAGATTGTAAAGGTATGCAGTCTGGTTTCGATACCCGATCAGATAGGAAATTGAACTGAGTCGAAAGTTCCTAATAAATTGCAAAGACACGGCCAACGAAACTTAATTACCGAGCTTATTGTGTAGTATTGCCACCCGCCTTAGTATTAATTCCAATAAATCACCCAATACAGAAGTTTGAAAGAGAACATCGGCGTATGAACTCCCAATCAGATAACCGCCAGTGTAAAAGCGTCATTAGCGTAATTCCGCTGGCAGGAAATAATAGTGCGCGATCAGAGCAACCCCGTCGCCATTCGGGAGAGAAATGGAGAAGAATAATGCCCGTACGTCAGACGTACGAAATGAGATGTTAACAAAGCAACTTACCGTTATCGGCAACAAAAGTTCATGAGTCTCGTTTCCTTTCCAAAGGCGCGACTCGCTCGGCAGGAGCGGCAGGTCACAGGACAGGGCTTGCAGCTTTTCCTCCAGCTGCGAGGGCATCTTGTGGGGCATCAGGTAGTCGGGCCTGCTTTCAGTGGTGGTAGCGGTAGTGCTCGTAGTAGTAGTGCTACTAGTGATCCGGACCGTGGGCTGCGTCGTCGACGTCGCGACGGCCGTCGTGCTAGAAGTAGTAGCGAGCCGAGTGCTCACTTTAGTAGCTGCAGTGATTTCTGAAAACTTCGCGCTGGCGGAGGTCGCGAGTGCAGCCGTCGTGCTCGATATTGCAGTCACACGCGGTTTTTGGGTCACAGGAGACCCCCTCAGAAACCTTACTTGAAATAAAAGGAGCAAAAACGCCGCGGAACGATATTTCATTTTGCTATGATTCGGTAGAAGCTGTCGCCCGAAAACGTTTCTATTCTGCAGCACCTCGACACTAGAATATATGTATGTACGAAGATCGCATTTGCGCCGGGATTCGCCTTTTCGACCTGCAACAAAATAGTCTATAAGCAGGGACGGACTGGTAGTACCAACAAGAATTATTTAATAACAGTCAGTTCAAAATACGTTTTTCAAGTTGTTAAATATTTGTCTTAAGTGGTAGGTAATATTATTAATACTAGTTGTATTAATTAGTATTATAAACTATACTGTAAGAAACATAAAATATGATCAAAAATTATTTTCATCTAGTATGGCTATGAAATACTTCCTGATTTATGAATACGACTACTTGTATACTTAATGTCAAACTTGACATTTGATTTTTAAGTGAGTTACAGTTGCATTCATAAATTAGGATCTATTCCATAGCCCAAGCTAGGAATTTGGTAGAGATGTTGCATTTACTTTTTTATTGAATACACGAAAAATCCGCTAAAATCAAAGCTGTGCTAGAGTCTATATATTGAAAAATGGCCACCAATTTTGGCTTTCTTTATATAATTTCTTAACAAATATCGAAAAGTTTGAAATAAAAAATGTAGATTACAATACAGTAAACAATGTTATTGATATTTTAAAATCCCAATTGTGAACATAATACACTTTATAATACCGCAAGTTTTCAGTCAAGGTTAGACATAATTAAATAGAATTTAGCTAAAGAGGAAGGTAGAAGACCTAACTGCCATCCCCAAGCAGTTAGCGTTAAATTATTACCTATCTACTGCTGGACTTGGAGGTATGTGTGATGTGTGATATGAGTGATTGGCAGCTGCTACACTTGCAAGAGGTAAAACTACCAAGTGAAATTTCGAATGTAATTGTTGTTAACTAACAAAAATTATAGGAAAAATATGTATACTCATCGAGCGTCTGGGACTTTGTTGTCCTATATTATTTATAACATTATAAGGCAAGTAACAACTTCTCCTGTACAGCGGCAACATATCGTGGGAGCAGTATTGGGTAGTATCTAGATACGAATATCTAAATCCTGAATCTAGATTCCGTGCAATGATCTAGTATCTGTATCTAGATGCATTTGGCGCAAGCAATCTAGTATATCTGCATCTAGATACTTTTTCGACGAATCTTGTGCATATAGTAAGAAAAGATCCAAAAACACCATTGAAATATTAGGTATATTTTGCTTTTAAATTTGAAACATCACATAAAATCTTATTGGACGGAATATCGACATTGAAAGTGCCTGTTTAGTACCCGGAAGAGTTGTAAAGTTACTAATAGGAGTTATAGCTACTTAGGTACCTAGAATTTTATACAGCGTAATATTGTAATGCCTGAGTAAATCTTTAAATACTGTTTGATCTATAGCTTGATTCCACTTGTGCTTGACAGATGACAGTAACAGCTTTAGTTATTTAACAATAACCTTCCCTAAATGTTGTCAATTTTTAATAAAGTACTTTACTCTTGTGGAAACGTTAACAAACACAAACATTTCGCAAAGAGCATGAGTGACAACATGATTTTGAATGTCGAATTTTATAAAATAGCTTGGTGTTGTAATAATAAAGTGAGATAGCAGTGACAGACCTGCCCTTCAAACATTCAGGAAATTTTTAAAAACATTTTCTGAAACATTTAAAAGTACGCAGGTGTTGCTTTTAGAAAATAGTGTACACCAGTTTACACGATTATGTAAAGCATAAAATATTCATTTTTCTTAGCTGAGAAATAGATGCTTTATCCTTGGCGAAAATGGGACCCAACAGATATAGGTGAAATCTTGTAAAAGAGACAAAAAAGGTCAACAATAAATGTGTTCTATTTAAGTCAGCCGCAACGCAAGGATGCAAAAAGTGTTCCGTGGCCGCATTCAAGAAACAGGCGGTATGCTTGCGGAATATTTCCAAAAGTCGAAATGGCAATGGTAGGTGCTGCGGTTCGAATCCCACCGCCGGTAATGTTTTTTATTTAAATTTTATATAATTTGCGTTACCAAGTGTTTTTATTTTTATTGCTTCACTATTATTACGGACGTGAAGATATTTTTACCCCTGGTTTTCTTTGATTTTTAATATTATTTAGTGTCACAACGTCCACTTGCGAGAAAAGCTTTGAATAAAGCCCTTTACAGATTTTTTCACGTTGGTGTTGGTGACAAAAGTGTGTCAATTTGATAATAATAATGATAACGGAAACATTGACATATTTTAGTACATAGTTTCAAAAATATATCTTTTTCCGATCGGTCGAAAAAAAATCCTTCTCTGGCGTGCTTTTGGTCCGCAAAATTCCTAGTTTTTGTATTGTATCTCGCCGTTGCTACACAAGAAGAAATAACAGTAAGTAAAATAACTCGCTGTTAAAACACAAGAAATTATAGTGGGGAAATAATTTTTCGGCCTAGCCTGGAAAAAGTGTAAAGTAGCGTTATAACATAGTATTACGTTGCAAGATGGATAAGTGCTAAAAAATAGAAACTGCGGCTCTCAGTATTTTCTCGATTTGTCCAATAAAACACTTAACGATCAAGTGTCGTATAACATACTTTACGCTATCAACCTTATTTATAAAAGTAAACATTATTTGAAGCTGTACATTATTTTTTGGAAAAAAATTAAGGAATGAGAAAATATAAGATAGAACAGATGAAAGACAAAAATGGAAAACTATTAACAGACAAAGACGAGATAATGAAAATGTAGAAAAATCGTTTCCAAGAGCTATTGAACGTCGAAGAAGACGCACGGTAAAAAGACCTCAGATGAAGAAGATATTATAAAAGTGGAAGAGGTGACATCATAAAATCACTTAAAGACAGAAATCAGCTGAGCATGTAAAAATAACACCTAAAATGTTAAAGAAATGTTTGTCAAATCGGTAAAGTAATGTCAACATTGTTTACAAAAGCGTGGGATGATATAAAAGTTCCAGAAGATTGGAAAACTGGAGTTCCAGTACTGCTATACAAAAAACAAAAGAGACTGTCCTGAATACGGAAACTATGTAGATATTATGCTACTGAGTATTGTACCAAAGTGTATAAAAGGTTACTAGACACAAGAGTAAGAAATAAAATTGAAGACCAGTTAGAAGAAGCTCAGCACGGATTTAGCAAGAGATCCAGTACGCTAGCATATGTGTTTACCATAAAACAGTTAATCGAGAAAAACAGAACAAAGAAAATAAATACTTAGTATTCTGGATCTAGAGCTTTTGACAAGGTCTCTCAAAAATGAACATAGAAAAGTTTGGAGAGAAGAGGTGTGAAATCTAAAGGGAGAAATATTGAGCTTATATAGAATAATAGGAAATGTGAGTATAAACAATATGGAAGTGCATATCGCATATAAGCTAACACCGGTGTACCTGTCAGAATCTGCCTCTGCCGACATGATGATCTGCGTTACGGGGGAAAAAGAGCTGAAGAGAAGTCGAGAAATATGGGACCAAGAATTAACATAGAGAAGAATGAAGATAGACGCTAACAACACGAAGAGCATGATAACATAAAACGGAAACAAAGAAGAAAATATTGTGATAAATGGGAATAATAGAACAATTCGACACCTTAGGTACTTAGGAGTGTAGATAGACGAGGAGGGTATCATAAAAATAAAATAAATCAGCGGATTGCTTCAAGGTTGTATTACACTCTAACAAACACGTTTGTAGGCAAAAAAGAAATATCCTGCAAAAAAAAAAGATGGCAGGGCACAAAACAGTGACAAACGCTGGGTAATATCAAACACGCAATGAACTAAATTACAGGTCATGGAGAAGTGCCTAAAAGACAAAACGAGAAATTAAATTGTAAGAACAGAGGTAGGGGTAGAATCGTTAAATAAAAGAATAGAGAAACAACAATTAATATAGTTCGGATATATAGGTATGGAATGTTGGAGTGCTATGTATATTCAGGTACTGAAAAATAAACTGTTCGGAGGCTGAGAAGATCGCGACAAACAACAAGAAACGGACAAAATCTGTGCATGCTATGGAAAGTAGTACAAATGTAAAAAAATGACTAGAAAAGTGATCGAATGCTTTTATTCTCTGGAGGCCTGTCGAATTGATATTAGTAATGTCATTTTAACGAATACAAACAATTCCACAGCCCTATAGAGGATAAAAGTATTCGATTCTACTGTACTAGAAAAGCAGGAAATAACGATAGGAAGAGTCATTCCATGTTTTGAAAAAACTATGGAGAAAGTGGAAATCAAAAAGAGGAAGTGGAATTAGATTAGACACTCCCGGAGAAAAGATTTAAATAGTATTGCAAAGGCAGAATTGGAATGGAACTGCCAAGGAACCCGAAGTCAAGACAGGCCCAAAGCAACATGGAGAAGCGCAAGATATAAAGAAATAGAACCAACAGGAAGAACTTGACCAGAAGTTAAGCATATTGTCCAGAATCGCACAAGATGGCAAGCATATGTCGAGACTTTATGCTCCCACAGGGAGGAACATAATTATGTTCTCTGTTTTGGCCTTCTAAATATTTTAAGCTACGTAAATTGAACGGATACAATCCCATAACAAGTCTTTCGACAACAAAAGAACTCTATTGCTCTCTTTGGAATGAACTTATAAAAGGAAGAAGTGGGAATAATCTTGCCAATGATGAGTCAAAGCATTTGATCATATGGAACGACAGTTGTTTTACACAAAACAAAAATGTTTTGGTTTCTTGTGCAATAGCTTGCTTTGTTTTGAAAATTCTAATGTACAAGCCGTTATAATGAAGTTTTAAATCCACCAATTACTGTGCCATTGAGGTAATCAATATTGCCGACAGTTGCTTAAAAAGGGTGACAAAAATTGGGGGTTATTCTTCATTGTAGTCCGCCTTTTTTTCAAAGTATACACTAAAAATCCTATTAGATCATGTAACTGCGTGTAGACAATTTTGTAGATCTTAAGCCATATACTACTTATTTTACTCCATTTATCTAAAGTAATTGTGAAATAAAATACCTGCTGTCTCTTTCAAAATGGTTACGGAAGGCAGCTTCCATCTAGAATGGCTGCTCTGCTAGACAATCATCACGAGATGTTTTTAAAATACTGACCACGTCTTCGATTACGGTAAAATTGTCTAATGAAAACTGTTGATCCATTATGTTGCGATGCTGCCAAAGGTTGGTGAAGACTAGAGTACCTCTATATTAATTACTTGATAAGAGTAAGGAAAATTCGTATAACACGATTTAGTTGGTGGATCACGTTTTCCAAGGAGTAGTTAAAACTGTGCAGTAAATGTCACTGTGGTTTTCTAATGTTTGACTTTGAAATCTGTCAATTTCCTAAGTAAAAGATAAATATAGGTATATTTAAAGTTAAATAAGATGACTGGTTGATGTGAAAAAGGGTGAAAAAGTGGATCAGAAGATGGACTTTTACTTAAATCTATACCAAAAGAGTCCTTCAAACGGGAAGCGTGGGTGAAAAATATGAATACTGTTCCTCTATATACTGGAAGATTGTGTGAAAAGCATTTTGCGGTGGATCAATGGGAAATTTTAGGAAAGAAATTAAGAGCAAATGCTCTGCCTACCATATTTTGTGATGGAAATAATACACGAACTAGGAATATATTACAAGAAAATGAATTATATGTCAATCTAAATGGAAATGATACAAAAATTCAAGAGCAAAATAGCGAGTTCTTTATTTTACACAAAAAGTATCAAATTCTAAAAAACAGATTTTAATTCTAAAGGCAAATAATAAAAAAAAAAATTCGGCAGCTTTGTCAATAAAAACATAAAAATTAAAAATTAAAAGAACAATTTGGAAAGATATTTAGAAAAGATCCACTTCCAGTTGTAAATGAGGAAAAAATTTACACGATGGTCGAATAACTATTACAACCTCCCCCACCATTCGAACACTAAATTTACGTTTACAATATTTACAATTTAATTCTGGAATTTTGGAGTCTGTTATAGAATTTTTAAAGATAAAGACAGAAGTCTTAATTGAAGACTTTGAAAGAGATTATATGATTGCATTAGATGAAATGGATATAAAGTGTGGCATAGATTATTGCAAAACATACAGGGTGTTGAAAAAAAGGGTAAAATATTTTACCCACTTATAGAGCTTATCAATACAAACAAAAAAGTTCTAATAAACATGGGTCCGGAAATGCTTTGTTTTTGAGAGTGTTAAAATTAAAAAAAAAACCAGCCGCGCCTGGAATAAATAATTTAAATCTAAGTGTGCCAAAGCATGATCATTAATAGCACTAGTAAACCTTCAAAGTTTCACTAAAATCGGTAAAGGGGTTTTTAGATATTGAAGCATTTTAGTTTTTGTCTTAACAGGTTCAGAAAGACTTGCCAAAATATGGGCTTTCATTTTTTCTTGAAAACGAAGCGAGATCTGAAAAAATCTCAGGAGACAAAAAAGTTGCACTTTTAGTTGCTTTATTAAAAAAATATATATAAAAATTGCAAAAAATCTCGTGGGCGTTATTTTTTTGTGCAAAAACCTAATCGTTATGCCCCCCTGGGCACGCTCCTGGAATTACTACATCAATTGTAATAGGTCTAAAAGTTATAAACAAACTCTAAAAATTTTATTAAAATCGCACAAAGCGTTTTTAGATAACATAAAAAAAATGAATTAAAAAAAACTTTTAACACCTTGTATCTCGGAAACGAAGCGTTTCCGGACCCATGTTTATTAGGACATTTTTGTTTGTATTGATGAGATCTATAAGTGGGTAAAATAGTTTACCCTTTTTTCAATTGGTTATGTAACTTTACGCCACCATGAGGGAGTAGCAACCAAAGCATTAGTATTTATGCTAGGTGCTAGAAGTACTAGATGAAAACAAGTAATTGCGTACTACTACACGGGAAATAACACAAATGGAATAGTGGTAGCGGACATATTATTGGAAATGATTTCAAAAATAAGCTCAATAGGCCGAAATCAAGAATGAGCAAAAAATTAAATGATCCAGCAAAACTCATACAATGAGAGATTCTGTAGAAAATTAAAAAACACAAATAAACATTTACCTGAACCTAAATTCATGCAATTTATTTGAATGTATGCTACCAAATAATCCTACAAGAATGACATACAAAATGTAAAAAGTGTCAGTGTCAAAAACAATCACGTACGCCTTGCAAACAGTGATCCACCAATGAAAATGAATTGTGCAACGTTTCCTTACCCGTATCAAGTAATTAATATCGAGGTAGACTAGTGAAAACTATTATGATGATGTTATTAAAAACTAGTCATGGTTGAAAATGCATAGTCTGTGTTCAGTGTATAGCTTGGTGGACTCTATGTTTTATTGTTGGGTGGTTAAGACAGTTACAGGATAATTCTTAGGGGTGAGGGAATGGAAAAATATGGTGTACCAACGACCTTATGCAGTCTCACATAAAGAGGGTAGCAGAGACCCGTTGCTAGAGGTTTATGAACACAGTCAAAGGTAAAAAACTGTATTGTGTATTGAATAGCAAATATCTTACATATACACTTAATTTATGACGTAAATTTTAAAAGTTAAAATGTTGTTTGTGTCTTGATCTAGTTAAATTGCAATTCTACCAAACGTGTTCCATTTTATAACAAACTGTAGAGCAGCATCAACGAACTTTAGTGTAATTGCATAGTCATTAGGTCAGTTAAGAAGCGCTGACTGCTTGTAAGGCATTTTTGACGTATTTGAGAGTTGGAAATTCTGAAATGATGAAATATAAAAAGTCACGTTTTGATTTCTAAACAGTATGATACTAACAATTAAGGAACGTTATCAATAAATACAACGCGATGTCGGTTATTCCATTGGTATAAAACATTCAAAAATTAATGTAGGGTGGATATAACAATGTTTCTAACTAAATGACTTGGAATACGTAAATTTCTAAATGTATATCTCTATTACATTTTAAAGCAGTTGTGTCTCCCCTTGTCCGAGCAGAGATTCCGCCCGGCTGTTTTATAGCCGGTCCGCCAATGCATTAAGACATTTAATAACTGTAAATTGCTCGATAAGCTGTACGGCGGAATATGTGAAATATGGGCGCCCCCAACCGGCGCATATAATTTACCGGGCGGCGTCTCTAATTAGACAATTCGGCTAATGAAGGTTTTTGCGCAGACAATCACGTAACGGCGACTTATATGTAATCAACACACGTCCTCGGTCCCTATCTGGGTAGCCCCGAGCTTTTCCATCACAGCTATCTCAATATGTCCGCTTCTCCGACGCTAGATTACGATTCGAATGAAATGAGAATTCTTTTCAACGGTAACACTCTAATAACGAACACCGCAGCAGCCTCGTCGATTTGTTTAAACGGACACTCCTGGCCGAGGCAGCCAAAAAACTGACGGACGTGACGACTTTTTCCAGGACAAAGAAATCCCAGAAAGGGAGCAGCGCGGAAGTTCGCTCAGACTTAAAACGGGGAAACCAAGATTTGGAAAAGGATTGATCCGTGCTACCTATTGCAAAAATAAATGAGGATAACGATACCTCTAATTCCGTATTCTGTTCGTATAAAGAAGTTGCGCGAGTTCAAAATATTCTTCCCGGCATCCTGGCACCGTTTCCGAGTGTCGTAGCGGCGCCCGAACGTGGGATCGTCTCAATTTTCGACTATTTTACTCTAAATTAATCCCGGTAACAATACACGCACTGCCGTGAGTTGCTCATTCAAACAATACCTACACCTTCTGTTCCTACAGCGCACTCCAAACACCTCCGATTAGTATAATTATAGAGGTATTTAGCTAATTTAGCACTCGAGCCTAAACTGCTTAATTTTCTTGATGTAAGTGATATTAGGCTTCCAATTAGCTCCTTCCACTATTTAGATTTGTTTGATAGCTACAGGATCAGCATTTTAGCGTCACGTAAGATACTAGCGTTATCCTGAGATTAAGGAAAATTTCTCAAATTAAATTCCACCCCTTTTCCTTGCACAGAGCCGCGCACTTTTTACACAATTAAGGGGTACTCGAGCGGAGCTTTACCGAACACGTCCTGCGAAAATGCCTTTAAGACAGAACGATTCAAGTCAAAACCAGGGAGTATATGGTTCAATTGAGTGTGATCATATATTAATTGGATTAATTCCAGCTTGTAATTCAACATATTTGACTAAACGTACAGACAGTGTACACAACACTTTTTCAGCATACATCAAGAGTCGGTGCAGAATTTTACTCAAACCATGTGTGGAAAGCATTATTTTTCAAACTAATTTAAGAGGACTGTACAAAAAAAACAAACACTCAGAAATATAATACAGATGAAAACATCGTTCGAATATGCTCCACCCTAACAAAAAGCAAGACCAAGACGTATGACACTCGATGAAGCACTAGAAGAGCTTTAGATCATTAAGATAGAACAACAGCCAGAGGCCTCGGCCGGTGACAACGTAAATGTACAATAAATAAATCGTGTGAGTATGCTTCTGACTTGTGTTGTGAAGTCTTGTGGCCACTGGCTCTTCAGGCTTAGTGGTGTGGCTGGTTCATGAACTAGTAGATTTACAAGATCATTTTCGTGTCCCATCAAAGTATAATAATGATAGTCAGTTGTTAATCTTTGAATTTCGCAAGACACGTATCGAATCTCCAGGTCTTCGTGGAGGGTTTGGTTATTAACCATGGAGCACGAAAGGTTTCAACTGAAACAGCTGGAGAATTTTAGTGCTTTTGTTTTGTTCAATCCTAAAGTTGAACGCCATACATCCATATTGGCTTTAATATGACTTTATACAGAAGCACTTTATTTTCAAAAGATAGCTGGGACCGTCGTCAAGTCAACCAGCTCATTTGTTTTTAGCTTTGGCTCAAGATGTTTTCTTTTAGTTTTTTATATGCTTCATCCAGGTAAGCTTCTGGTCAAGATGTAACCCTAAATACGTAACTTCTAAAATTTCACTGGTGTAACTATATCTATATATATATAAAAATGAATCCCTATTTCCCTTGGACACGCCATAACTTGAGAACGACTTTACCGATTTTATTCATCTTCTTTTTAAGTTTTCTAATACTTTCTAGAAGGTTCTTACGGAAAGAAAAATTAAGAAAATCCAAAGGGAAAGCCGGAAAATTGGAAAATACCGAAAGTGTGTTGTTTCTATTTACAGTCACACCTGTGCTTAATGGTTTGAAGGGTTTTCCCCATAATGCCATAATCCGCATCAGGTAACCGAAGGCGGAAGAGATAAGACACTAATAGCAATTTATGTAATTCCAAATGCTTTACATAAGTCGTCGCAGCCAGTCAGTCAGTCAGTCAGTCAGACATTCAAATTTGGTTTGTGCACAAGTGATTGTCAAAACAATTAAACGGGGTTTCAGAGAAAAATTATTTTTGGGCAGAACAACGTTTGCCGGGCCAGCTAGTTGTTAATAATTGTTACATGTGGGCATACACCATGCTTATTGGTAAATATTACTTGGGTGGATTTATCGTTATTGCCTGTAATGCTCCACTTGTTAAACCAATTTTGAAGTACCGCTGTGCCGTCAGCAATATAGCAAATTCGGTGTTGGCTATAGTTGGAACATCGGCTGTATATACTAGGTATAGTAGAGGGTACAGAACGTTACCTTGTGGTACCCCAGAAGTAACGTGTTGGTAATTCGAAAAAGCATTATTTACTCTAACTTGAAAATGCTTGTCTAATGTCTATTAAAGCTAAGGTGCAATATTTGTTAGTTTCCAATGATTGCATTATTTTTGTAACAATCCTGATACTTGTATTGCGATGTTAAATTTACGAAAACCAAATTGATGCGTTGGAATGATTTGATTGAGGTCTACAGTCGCTTATATTTTCTTTAGGAGCAATTTTTCAAATATCTTCGACATTACTGGCAGTAGACTTATTGGCCTATATATTAATACAGTTAAACATACAAAATATTCGCGGTACGTATTATAAATGTTTATCGGCTGTAAATAGAATTGCAAACAACGCGTAGTAGTTACAGCTCTGCATTCAGTTAAATAAGAAAACATTGTTTTATTAAATGATACGGATTTATTTTTATCTATAAACTTTCATTAATATGTAAATAATTCTTATTTCAAAAACTGTTTAAAACTTTTGAATTAATGCATTTCCGGCAATGATACTTCCTGACATCTGACAGTATATTTTGCAATTTAGTACGTGCAATATTCAGGCTAGGTTGGCAACGTCAAGAAAATCTTATACAAGATAAATGGTCAGTTTGCTGTAGGTATTTTATACGGCAGCGTAGAAAGACGTTGCAAAGCAGAAAATCTTAACTTATTATTAGTGAAACGGCTTCTGAGCTTCTTATCCTGGTGTAGTTTTATTGATCTGCTAATTAATCAACGCCATTGCTCCATCGAAATCGATATATTTAGCTAAACTCGAAATGGAAATAAATATCCGCATTTTCTTTGTTCAGATATTTATCCATCTTTCTTCTAAATTTCTCCTCTTCTCGCTCTCCTGATATCCTTCGACAATTTATTCCAAAAATTGCAGCAATTCTATCTCTCCATGTAGTTATCCATCATGCCAGGACTGCTTCTGCCAATCATCTAATCCCACTATGTCGCTTGTGTCCCTTTTCTTCCATGCCATTATGCTTTTGGGATTGAAGTACGTAAGCTAATTTTCCAAAAGTCAAATATTCTACTATAATTTTTCTCCCTATCTCAACTTTTTAGTTTCTCTTCCTCACTTTTAGATTGTGCCAAGGTGATTAGCTCCACTTTGTGTGCCCAACTTATGTTATGTTATAATTGACTTATACCTTTACTTTAGTTTATTCTCAATCAAATTTTTATATTAAATTGAATTTTATTTAATTTAATTGTCGTATTTTTATTATGTATAATCAAAAGTATTTACTGCTAGCCTCAGTAGCAACACTTGACTGAAAATCAGGTTGGATTCTTTATAATCTAGATTGCTTATATTCTGAAATTTGATGTTCCTATTTTATATGATAACTCAATACATCTGTCAACTGACACTTCAAACTAGTTTTGAAAAATCAATTACAAATACTTCATCGTTACATATGTCATTCAACAATCTCAAATGTTAAGTACTTCCTTAATTAAAATTAATTCACTTCACTCTTTATTTTCTTTCAGTTCTTATTTTAAATACCTGTATTCTGTTATCTTTTATTGGACTTAACACTCTCCTCTACCAAACCCAATACATCCAACTAGCAAGATGTCCAGAACCCGAATCCAAATCAACACACGAACCCAGTTCGCCACAGGAACACACGAAAAATAACTCGCCTATCCAAATCAGCATCTACTGTTGGACAAAATTTTTGAGTTACGGAAATTTATTTTGAAACAGTATTTCTTCCAGCGTCAACGCAACTCAGTGACAGTAATTAATAGTCTTTCAGTATACAGCCAATTTTTACCAATTTTTAGATATTAGTCTACCTGTTTAGTTCATTTAAATTCGAATATTCCTAATACTTTTCGAATTATTGCGGGACTTGCAATATCCACTTTGGTCATTTTGCGCTACCGAATTGGGCCACGCCCAAAAAGGTAGTTCTGCGAGCCCTAAAAATAGCAGTGCACACATAAACCGGCGTCATCTCCAGCTAGACATTGCACTCCAGGAGTTACATGACTTACAGCAACGGGAGGAAATCTACTCCAGGTGCAGAAACGTGTACTTGCGTACCCGCACGCAATTACTAAAGGTTGATGATCTTTTCAATTTGTAACCTGTAAATTAGCAAATTGCACAACATGGCATTACCTGTTTCTGGGCACGGCCTAAAGCCTCATCTCATAGCTGAAGTATCGGGTTACCGGGCGCAAAACACAGTGTAAAGGTTCAGCTTTCATGCAGTTGAATGTCCGCGTAGAAGGATAATTTATTTTGGCTTCTATTTAATATTTTTTAAATATAAATGTATGCCAGTCACAATTATTCTAGTTTTGTATTACTGATGAATGCAGGTACCACTTGGAAAACGCCTATAGCTTTTATATTCTTAGCTAACACTATCTATTTTAGGGTATAAGACTGTTTGATTTATTGTTTTATTCGTGTGTATTTAAAGCCAATATATATTTGTGTTACCCTGATTATAGGCAGATTGGCTTTTATTTGAGTAGAAACTTGGAGAATATGATTTCAGATTATGCGCCATTTGGGTTAACTTTCAGTGCTTTTTTTCATTGAGTATCCCTAACCTCGACTGGGAAAAATGTAGAAGTGTGCTTGTTTTAAACTGAGCTAGCCGGCAACGAAAGGCCAAATAAGTATAAAAGCTAAAGACAACGAAGGAGCTACAAAACGCCTGATTACAGTGTTCAGCTCGATCGTTTGCAACTGTTCATTTAGTTGTTTCATCATTTCGCTTATTTTTAGCAAATAACACTCTATCTCCGGCGTACCTCATATTTTTTTAATACCACCCATATAAATATATTGACTTCTTTGCTTCCAATATCTTCTTAAACATGTTTTCCAGAGCAAGGTTAAACCGTTTCACCTCCACTTGACGCACCTATTTTCCAATTTAATTTTATTGGTCTTTTCTTCTACCTGTATAGTGTCGCTTAGCGATATGATATATATTTACACCCAACAGTCCCATGCATTGAAAGTAGGTTTTAATTTTAAAGTGTCGAATACTTTTCATAATCTAAAAAACAGTGGCGTACCAAATTTTTCTAAAATAAGGTAACTGAGGTGGCCCCAATTTATGAAATACTAACCTACACCAAGTTTCATTAAAATACCTCTAGGCGTTTTCTAGATTCTTGGAAAAAAATAAATTATTGTTTAAACTTCAACACCCTGTATCTTGAAAACGAAGCCGTTTAGATCCAACGTTTGTGTGAACTTTTTATCGTAGAATTGATCAAGGAATCACCCCTTAAAGTTTGTCTACGTACTTAATTAACACCCTCTGTTAGAAAATTTGTAACGGAAAAACACTAGCTCATGGGAGAGCAGTGCATTTAACATTTATTGAGCAGCCTGAAATTTAATGGTGTTCATGAAACATACACTGTGGCTAGATAAGTTTAGTTAAGATGAGCAGGAAGCTTTTTCAAAAATTGTATATAATTAGGAAACTGATACAAACGTTTTTACAATCCTCTGTATTTAGAACGAGTTGCCACATTTTAATAATAAAAATATGAAAGTGTGGATACAACGGTGAGTATATACTTCATACCTTACCCTTTGCGAAAGGCCCAAGTTCTAATTGCCATGGATAAAACTGACGTTGCTTAATGTTCAAATAGTTATTGCAATATTTTGGATATAGGTAAAACTAAATTCAAGCAAATCTAAACAACTGGTATTTGAAGAACAAAGAAGAAACCCCCTGATAGAAATACTGCCGTTAAAAACACCATTAATTTTAGATTACAGTTAAATATATTATTGTAGCAAAGGAAGCAAATTCACCAAACTTTAGAAAATGTGCTCGTAAGCACAGTCATATGCGGTTTAGGAACATGGTAAGTAAACTTAAGGAATAGAACAACGTAGTATGCGATGGAATGCATTGCTGGAGAAAGGGTTACATTATACTTAAGTATGGAATATGAGTGAAACAATATAATAAAGAAATGTGACGACTAGAGCGACAATTTTCGTTAATATTCGAACAAAGCAACTAAAAAAACTGGAAAAAGAAGACAGGTGGGGCGAAAACTTGGGGGTGCCAAAACCCAGAAATCACTCATAACTACAGCAGTGGAAATGTTAAATAGGATGTTTGCAAAAGGTTGACCAACACTTGTAGCATGTGCTCTACCACAAAATAAGTAAATAATGTTATGGGCACATATGGCCGAACCCTCTTCCTTCAAGAATTTAATCATTTACACATTAAGTATATTTGCGTAATAATAACAAAATAGTGATCCATGGCTGCTTTTGTCGAAATTGATTTAAGTAGTTTGTATCAAAATTACTTCGCCAGTTGTGTTTCATGCCATATTAGAATCAAAGCACCGACAACAGTAAGCATCAATGTTTTGATGGGTATTATTAGTGATATTTTGATAAGTCCTTTTGTACCCCCCGTAGGTTAAATCGACATTTTGTGGAAAATAATTTACAGTATTATTTAGAAAGCCTTAATCTCGCTGTAAATAAAAGAATGTGGTTCATGAACGATGGTGCACCAACACGTTTTTGTAGAATAGTTCGAGAAGAACCTACTGCATGGCTTCCAAATTCTCATGATCTTTTGGGAAGTGAGAAAAATCTTGGTTACTTCAGTTCTATAGTAATGCATAAACATGGGACCGAGTTTCGACTGTTGCTACACAATTCGGCCGAAGGAATTTTATGATTCGTCGTGTTCAGTGCTGTATTCAAGTAGGCGGCGGACATTTTGAATGCTTTTTTTGTAAATAATGATACAAACAATAAGAATCTATTTTTTTTAAATTTATTTTGGGGTGTAGAACATGTCTGCAAATTTTCGTTCAACTTTTGCCTAACACCCTATATACTGTGACTAGGATTTGTGGATTCAATAACATGTCGATATCTACTGTTTATATAAATACATAATTTAAAAGCTAATTCTGTAAAGCTCGAAGGTATTATAAATCAGATCGTGGAAAAATAACAAAAGTAAGGAATATAAGATAACTTACTATAAAAGTATCAAAAAATTCAAATCCCTACAGTTTAGAAAATTACGAAAACTAAAAGACAATGGTCGTGCCCTTAATCATATACTCTGGCACAAGTTGTTCAGAAACCAGCAAAACAAGGCAATTACTTACGCAGACATGACAACTCCAAGAACAATAGCTGGCGAAACGAGATTAGAACGGGTGTGAAATCAAGATATTAGAGCATTATGCAATGCAACGGATATAGTTAAATTTACAGAACGTTGTGAATAGGAATAGAACAACAACGTGAGTAGAGTACACCAGGGCAGAATGATTTAAACTGCATGAGATCTAAGACCACTGGGACCGGAAATCTAGGACCCCCAGGACTCCCAAAGCGATGATTCAATACTGGACGTGATCATATATAGATACACCTGAAATCACGTAAATAGGACGCAAAAGATTAAAAATAGTTAAGGGAAAATGAAAACTTTGTGGGGAACCAAGCCCGGGAAAATAAGCCACCAATGCTGTGGACCAAAGGTGGCGGTTGTTATCTACAAAAAAAAGAGTCTGGAATAAACGCAATAGTCTATTCCAGAACTATAGTAACCAATTTTGACACTGTCGCACCAGAATGGAAATATATCATATATAAAAAATCTGGTGTGATACACGCACACAACTTCCTTTTCCAGAGATCTTATAATTAGCCAACAATTTGATTTTAAATTTTTAAGCATTTGTCAAAAATTTTCAAAAATTACAAATTTTACAAAAACGGTAAAAAATAGTGTTAGTTCAAGAGACAAATTTTCTCTAGAATTTTAATCTGAATTCAAAAATGTAATAATATACCGGGTGTTCTATTTAAAATAGGGGTTAATAAAAAAATAGAAAAAAAACAAAAGAAACCCATTTTAGAAGTATGCAACTGGGAAATCACCTATCTCACATCAATATACATTAAAAATGTAATAAAACTGTAAAGTTTAAAAAAAATCGTTAGAGCCGGTTTTGAAAAAATCGAAAAAAACTGAAAAATCACAAGGATAAACACCTACTTCCGGTTATACGATTTCCTTCAAAAGCTTGCTGTCGCATCTACATAGTACACAAAACTTATATATGAAGTTTCAACGCCATACCTCTTTCCGTTTTTGAAATATTCTGTTCACAGACAGACACACAGACAGACACACAGACACACAGACAGACCAATGAAAAAAATATGTTTTTTGGGATCAGGGGACTCTAATACGTGAAGATCTGTTGAAAACTCAATTTCGAATTTTTGGAGTGAATCCAATACTCCCTTTATTGTAAAAGGAAGTAAAAACTGATTAATTTGGATATATACTCTTTATGGTTTAATATACGAAATATAGCTCTGATATTAGATAATACAGGACCATTATAATTCTATTGACACTATAACATACATTAGCCTGTAGGAAGCAGCAGCTAACGTATCAGAGTACTTTAGATATATTAGTACATAATAGCAAGTATGCTAGAATAACTCCATAACATATTCAAATAACTATCTTTGACGAGAATTTTTTCCGAATACCAATGTACTAATATTACAATTAATAGAAAGATGTACTTGAACCCTATTCATACATGTTCCAAACAGAAAATTCCTGATAATTTGGTATCTACAAGAGTAACATACATTTAAAAAAATGTCACCCTTATAGTGATACATACATTTCAATTTATAAAAAAATATTTCTGTTTGCATTCTTGCATCCTCCATTTTTGTTAAACACTTCTCCTATTTTTTACATTCTTTAGTTAGTGCCCGGATTAAATCCAAATTATTGAAGATTTCAATGATGCTTGTATAAAATATAATCTAACAATCATCTACATTAATGTTATGAGGACGAAAAAACAGGAAGACAAGCAGGTTCCCAGCAAAATTGCAAAAAAATAACCCCGTCCAACTAGATAATATGTGTTAGACATGTTACATCAAGTAACACTAGATCTGAATAAGTAAGACTAGATCAGAAGGGAAGCTAAATGTAAGAAGCGAAAATATAAACATCAAAAGGGATTATGCCACAAATACGAGAATGGTACAATTATAAGTAGAGAAGAGCAGGAATAATGTAATACAAGGACTAGATAGGAATACAAGTGACAGGACGAAAAATATTCTTACTACAATAAGAGAATGTTCAGGGGTTCAAATAGAAATAATGAGAAACAAGCATAAATTAAGAACGAAGGAGAGTAGATAATTATTAATAATGACTTCATAAAACAAGTCAACAAGAGAGCAGGGGAGAAAACAAGAAAACAATGTTAACAATGGCAATCAGAAACTGATCATAAGAAGAAAGTATGGAAATGAATGAAGTTAAGGGACTGTTGGAAAAACTGAAATATATAGCAACGAGAACAGATAGCGATCTAAAAACTCATGACGTTAAGGGCCGGTCACAAGCTGACGAGAATAGCGTAGCAGAAGGACGCGAAAATTGAAAGAGTACAGACCCAACAGTTTAATTAAAGAGAAAATACAAAAAATAACAAAAAGCAAAGAAAAAATAAGAGAGTTTGGAAAATAGACACATGGAATATCATAAAGTTCTCAGGGTAAAAAGGTAATGGAAGACAAATTCGAGAAAACTGCTGTCTCGCAGTTAGTATTAAAAATAAAAGTAAAAATGGGCATGCAGTCACAACAACAATAATAGTGGTACATGGGCCCAATGACAACAAAACGATAAAAAAAGATGACCTCTGAGAGCGATTAGAGGATATAACAAAAGTCAAGGGAAGATTGCTACTAATAGAGGACTTAAATTGGAAAGTATGCAAAGAGAATGGAGATCGTTAATAGACTACATAATAATAAACACCAGGTTTAAGAATGAAATAAAGGATGGAAGAGTAAAAGGAGTCCAGGAATATCTGTGACCACTGCCTGGTGCTCTCAATAGAGAGGAATAGAGATACAATCAAAAAGTTACAAGGAAACAGATAATACAGAAAAATGAGAAGCAAAATAAAATAAAAAGTCAGAACACGCAAATTAAAAGAAGGGACAGAAAAGAATACAACGCAAAAGTGGAGGAGAAGACAGGCAAATTCGGAGAAATTCCAATTATATCACTACTTGCAGATTTCTGAAACTGTGTCAAAGAAAACTCGAATAACTATAAACTAGCAAAAGTAACTAATTTAAAAAACAAAGGAGATTGCGGAGCGGATAAATAAGAAACAAAAATTAAGAGAGTACTTCGGAAATAAAACAGATCAAAAATACGACAGATAAAAAGAACAAAGAAATGATGAACCAAACAGAAGTAATATATTGGAAATGACATCGAAAAAAGATGAAACTCAAAAGCTATTTTACAAAGTCATCAAATTTCTTCTAAAACGAAAACCATTCAATGTTATATAAAAAAATCAAAGACGGACGAACATTAGGAGGGAAAGAAGAAGGCAAAGAAATGGAATTTTTTTTTTTGAGGAAACGTAAACGATAGAACTAGCAGGAGAAATAATAAAGGAAATACACGAAACAATTAACATAGAAAATAATGAAGAATTGGAAGAACAACAAGAAATAAAAGTAGAACAAGTTATAAAAGCTGTAAAAACATTAAAAGCAGCAGCGCAAGGTACCATAAAAACAAGGGCCTCAAAGATGACAGAAGTGCATGCACGAACTACAGAAGAATTACTGTATTATGTATAATTTCAAAGATATAGAAAGTATACTGAAAAAAAATGAAATGAAACAATTAGAGGACTCTCAGTGCAGATTCCGAAAAGGCAGATAAAAATAGGACCATACATATCACAGGAAAATATATCAAAGAGAAGTTGTTCGTAGCCTCCCTAGACCTTGAAAAAACACTTAATAGTGCCCCAAAAAAACTGTATGGCGTAGTTTAAAAATCAGTAAAGGTATTTACTCAGAAACTAAAATTTTAGAAACTATGAAAGGAAAAAAAATGCATTAGCAATTAGCATCTTGCCAGTTTTTGAAAAGATTTTACATGAACAGCTGCAAGAACATCTCATACACTATAACCTAATTCCGGAATTTAGAACAAAATTCTATCTATATAATAATAAGCTAGTTTAGTAACAGAACGCAGTGTGTAAAAGTATGGGATCAGATAGCTCCTCAAGCGCTAACAACATCGGGTGTTCCTCAGGGATCTATATTGGGTTCACTGTTCTTTTCCATCTATACTAGTCACCTTTTCCAAAGTATTAATTCTTGTAAAGTTCATATGTATGCTGACGATATGCAGTTATGTTATTCTTTTAAACCTAATGATTTGCAACTTGCTCTTAGTAACATAAATAATGATCTTATAAAAGTACACTACATTTCATCAAAACATTCTCTCTTACTGAACCCAAACAAATCTTTGGTACTTTTATTTGGTAGAAAAAATGCTTGTTCTAAGGTTAAAGACGCGATTAATTTAGTTATTAATGGTGCGAGAATACCTGTTGTCGATCAAGGAAAAAACTTGGGTTTGGTAATGGACAACACCTTTAGGTATAGGGAGCAAGTTGCAAATAACGTCCAGCGATCTTATGCTGCATTACGAATCCTATATCCACATAAACCTTACTTATCTAAAACTGCTAAAACTATTTTATGTAATTCGCTGGTCCTTTCACAATTCACGTATTGCGCTCCTGTTTATGGTCCCTGTTTGGATGCTTCTGATCGAGGTCGTATCCAAAGAGTACAGAATTCATGCTTACGATATATTTTTGGAATTCGCAAATATGATCACATTTCTCATAAACTCAAAGAAACTGACTGGTTGAACATGAAAAATCGTTTCATTTTGCAAGCTATTACTTTATATCATAAAATTATTTTGCATAAAAAACCTTCTTATTTACATAGGTGTATATCTTTTCGAACAGACGTACATAACTTGAATATTAGAAACAAAGGTCTGATCACCCCTCCACTTCACACAACTGCCCTTTACGAACGTTATTTTTCTTACTGTGCTTATAAACCTTATAACGCTGTTCCTGCTGATTTTAAGAGCCTTAGTGTAATTTCGTTTAAAAACATATGCGCCGTCATCTTTTCGAGAGTCAATAGAGTCGATAAAGTTAAAAGCCTAATACAGTTAAATTCCCATGTTGGTGTGTTGCAAGTTGATTATTATTTTTTTTTAAATTATGTATTTTGTTTTTTCGCGTTTGCACGATATAGTTTTAATGTTGATAACAAGGTTTGAGTGGGAGATCAGTAGTAGTTTCACTACATTACTGAACTCTGCTTTGCGATTTTCGGTCTAATGTTATTATACATTATTATTTCATTACTATTTTAATTTTAACTCTTTTTGCTCAACCAAATTTTTTTAACTTATGTAATATGTAAGTATTTTCATTGTCATTATTTGTTTATGTCTAGACTGAAAATAAAAGTCCATTATTATTATTATTATTTAAATGTTTTTAAGGTGTACACCCTATATATGCTGGGTCCTATATATTTCTATTTTTACCAAGAGTAGAAACATGAGCTATCTATATGCGAAATGACATATAATCCGCATAAAAACTGTCATCTTTCTCCAACAAATACTACTTTTTGAGCTATACCGCCAACAGACAGACAGACAGACAGACAGACAGATAGACAGACAGACGGGCATGAAAACGGGCAAACAGACAGACCCATCTAGGGACCCTGATACATGAAGATCTGAAGAAATCTCGGAATATGACTTTTTCGCGATTACAGTACTTTCTTCGTCGTTTAGACGAGGGAAGCAAAAAGAAGAAGCGTGAACGGAAAATTACAGAAGTAGTGTGTATCTATAAAAACAACATATGAGTTATGTGCGACCAGAAAAGCTCACAATTAAAGCGGGCTTAAAATAAGAATGAGTCATTAGTCCAGTCTTATTCAACTTAGTGATATACAATATAATGAAGGAAATACAGAGAAAAATAAAGAAACTAAAGGTGGGTATAAGAATATAGTAAATATGGGACAAGCAAATACAATAAAACTAAAAAGAAAAGAAACGAACAAGATGCGAAGAAAAAGATTGGCAAAGAACAAAGATGGATGGGCCAAGTTCACTTACAACTAGCTTTAATTTAATATGTTGAAATACAATATGATTTTATTTATATTTTGTACCTTGACATCTAACAGTAGATCAGGCGCCGATTATATACACTCACGTAAATATGTAAAGCTATTAGCGTCTCAATATATCTCTCTCCCCAGCCATTATAACCACATTCGGTTGTTATCAGACCAAGTAAAATTCAGTTGACCTGGAAAATTGTTAAATAAAATAAGATCAATAATCCTGTAACCAACGTTTCTAACAATGTATGGCATTCAGATTGAAAACAATTAAGAAAGAGAAATCTTACTTTGCAGGGCTTATATTTTCATGACACAAAAAGTTAGATGTTAAAATAGAATTTTTGAAGAAGTGTTGTAATCTAGGCTTTTAATTGTATATCAAAAATATAGCTCTTCCTATGTTGATAAATGAGAGATGGCGGTAGTATACAAAATTATATACGTTTTCCTGAACTGTGGCTACATTACCTACTCGTGTATGTAGGGTTATGAGTCTGCTGAGCAGAATATTATTTTTCTAAAAATAAATTTAGGTAATGTGAATCACTTCACTTTCAAGAAGAATTTTAACGATCTAAATTATACTAATCAGGTGCAAAATAGGTAACTCTCAAGTATTTAGTAATATGGATAATTCCTTTTTATATTAACTTTGAGTACATTCATATAAAGTACCGATAATCATATCATCTAAGGGAAACACTGGTAATTGAATATGCATTTACGAAAACATTAAACAGTAACAGAAATAATACTACCCTTTTCCAGACATTTCAAGATCGCTCTCTATTTCCTTTTAATTTTTCAAAGTGCAATTTCACCGTTTCCCGAGACTTCAATCCGAGCAACCAACGAAAAAATTGACAAACAGAGCATCTGTTAACCTTCTTATGTTGGACAGTTTGACTTTGTCTCACGAAATCGCTAGACGGCCCTTACTTTTAGGACTTATTTTATTCTGGTTCGATTTATCTCTCGTCAAGTTTACTGATCCCTTGGTAGGGTTGGATATTTCAGGTTTACTTCATACGTCTTTTTTGCTTTTTTGAATTTCTTTTGTTAAGCTGTGAAACAAGAAAACAGATGATAATAAAGAGTTACGTATACTACTGCACTAATAGATTCTTTTGTTTCAATTTAAACTTACTGTCGAGAATTGTGCATAATACTGTCAAGTTCAACAAAACTGCACAGCTTTTTAAGTACCTGTTGTATTCTAGCATGCTTGTTTAATTAAGTAATAGCATTTTTCTTTAAAAATAATATGTAATAGAAGAAGCGAATTCACTGACACAGAAACATTCTAAAGCATTAGCGTTCTGAAGGCCCTTCGGCAAAATTATGACTGCCTAAAAACTACGGGCATAAAAATTCATTAATGGAAAACAAATATTGTGAATAATTTGCATAACACAATAAGTTTAACATTTAGTTTATGTATTATAATCCTTTTAAATAATAGACAGCAAATTATATAGTACTCGGATATGATATGTATTCTTTAATAATAAGCCGTGAATTCTATTTAAATTGTTTATAAAAAAAATTGTAAATGGCATTACTCAGAACTTCCCTCACAAGTGAATGTTGCGATAATAAATAATTTAAAAATCAAACGAAGCTAGGTGTAAAACTGTCTTCACCTTTCTAATATTACTAAAACAATAAGATGAAACACTTGGGAATGCGAATTACATCAATTTTCAAATAAAAACTAATTACCGGCAGGATTCGATCCGTAGCGCCTGCGAATTCGATTTAAACGTTTGGCAATACCCCGCAAGCCCACAGAGTACCTCTCATATCATTGTGTTGCGGCTGGATTAAATAGAGGGCATTTGTTGTTAACCCCTTTTCTCTCATTTACAACATTTACCCTGTATTGGTTGAGTCCCATTTTCGTCAAGGGTAAAGCCTGAGCTATGTGCAAATTACTACAGTCATCTATTTCTCAGCTAAAGCAAAATAAAAAACATTTTATTTTGTTAAGATTCTCACCCTGTATATATTTCTCGGTTTCAAGCCATAACCATATAATCTGCATGAAAAATATTAACTTTCTCCAACAAATAGTTTTAGAGACAGACGGAATTGAGAAAACCTGTTTTTGTCATCTAGGGGCCCTCAAACGTGAAGATTTAATAAAATCTCGGAAGGTGGTTTTTTGGCGATTACAATACTTCTTTCGTCTTTTAGACGAAGCAAGAAAAAATAGATAGAAATATCGAAAACCAGGAACCTATAACCGCAAAAAGGAATTACTATTAGCTCGAAGTCAGCGCATTTTGAGAGAAAAATATGAAGGAGACAAAGTACTGAACGAAAGCCACCACCAATTTTAATATTAGGTGCAAAAATATAAAACCGTTTCGCCAGTTACTTAACGAAATAGCCAAAGATAAATACATATAAAAACGCTACATGACCAAGTAAAAGTACAGCTACCACAAAAATATTTGGCATACTCTAAAATAATTAAAGTACTAGTAGATAAAACGAATTTCACGCATACAGACCCATCCAAGGAAAAAGCTTTTGAGTAGTCCTCAAAAATATCCACCCAACATTTTGAACGTAAGATAAAGAGTGGCACTTCATAGACATCGAGCGTAACAATGAAAAAATATATACGAAAGAGATCTACCATTGAATACAAAAGTACAATAAATTATGCAGCGCACCACACCCTAAACGTGAAATATCTCAGTGTATGCGTTGTCAAAAATTTGGACACACGAAGAATTACTGTAAATACAATTCAAGATGCATCAAGTGCGCGGCAGAACTCTTAACGAGTGTATAGTCCAGAAAAATACAAGATAATGCTGTTAAATGCTCACACCGAAATGAGAATAATGCTAAAAAGACGCTCTGGGGGTGCTAGCGAACAATAACCAAAGCGAGAGAGCTATTAATAATTATGAAAAATAATAACCTAAATCAACAAAGCAGCGCACTTATTGCCCATCCCATCCCAGTAATACTACACCTCATAGAGTTCTGTATAGTTAAGAACCTTAACACTAAGACATTTCCAGTATAGTCATGTCTAAAATTACCATCACACCACATCGCTTATGGTAACTATCGATCGCATGCAGGATAAACCAAAAAAACCATCAATCTTCAGAAAAATGACCTATTGGGACTTTTTCAGAGAAAAAGTGGATGAACAGATAACCCTAGTGATAACACTAAAATGCAAAATGCATATACAGGGTGTCCCATAACTTATGGGCCAAAGAGCAATTGGAGATAATAGACATACAACTAGTTAGTTTGAGCCTAAGTAAAATGTTACTGGTTAAAAAGATACAGGGTGTTGAAAGTGAAAGTAAATTTTCAAGCCGTTTCCCAGATTTTCGCATTTGAATGTTCCATTGCACGTTCTGTCGATGGCTAAAAAATATTTAATTCACAAAGTGTGCCTTAGATGTTGACAAACTAGTAAATAACGCTTAGAAAACTTATGAAGCCGGGGCATTTTTAATTGAAAAGATTACAGTACTTGGATATTGCAAAAACTTGTTTTTTACTACTTTTCACAAGAAAAGGTAGAAAACAATGACTGGTTTCAGCCATCGACAGAATGTGCAATGGAACATTCAAATGCGAAAATCTGGGAAACTGAAAATTAACTTTAACTTTCAACACCCTGTATCTCTTTAACCTGTAACATTTTACTGAGACAACTTTGGCACAAAATAACTATGTTTATGTCTATTATCTCCAGTTGCTCTATGGTCCATAAGTTATGGGGCACCCTGTATAACACACTGAAGCTGGCATAACCAAAAGAAATACAAAATGTAGAATAACAAAAAAAATACAGCTAGAAACGAATTACGTGCTCAAGAAAAATGTACAATAATAAATCACAATATAGCGAAAAAAGGGAAAACTCGAATATGGTGGCTGATAACAGAAGCTTTACCAACTATGGAAAGAACACCGAAAACTATTGCACAAGCTAAAAAATTAATCTAGGCAACAGTTTCTTTTTTTTTATTTATTTATTTAATTTATTAGAGTAATCAAACAATGACAAACAGAAAAACATAATACATAGTAAATTACAAAATAGACTTGTCTGCCACCTATACCGATTACTACAAGGTAATAAACACATGTGCGTTTTTGATAGTAGGTGTCAATGAAAAAGACACTAGTCTTAGAGGACTAACGCCACTTGGGCCGACACAAAAACAGCCCATCAAAAGGCCAACACTTTCATCCAATACCTCCCTGCAGTTTCCCAACAGTTTCCATCTCAACTGACGGCTTGAGACGAAGAAGAAGGAGAAATTAAAAATCATCTGGGGACTCCATTCTAGATCGCCCTTCCAATAGAAAAAAGAAGTTAAGTGACACAGAAACAGTAATACACTATAAAATCGACTCTAAAAAGGCTCCGGGTTACGACCGTAACTGGTAAAAACTTCAAAAAGTATCCCAAAAACGCTTTAATTCACTTACACAAATATTTAATGCTGTTCTAGGAACAAAATATTTTTCCTGTCAGTGGAAAACAATACAAGTAATAAATGAAGTCCAAGAAATGCCACATCATACCATCCAATAAATCTCACTCCACTTTTATCTCAAGTAATTAAAAATTCTTTGCCTAAACGATTAACTACTCACCAACTTGTATTCAGGACGGCACCCTAAGCCACGGAACAAATACATCGCATTGTTAACCAAATCAGCAATTATATCGAAGGGAAACGCTACTGCTCAGTTATCTTCATTGACATAAGTCAAGCATTTGATAAACTACGGCACCCATGATTACTATCTATTCTCAAATGTTCAATTTTACCCCAACCCCATCTCTGCCCCCCCCCCCACTGACACGACATTCCAAATAAAGTACCAAAAAGCCTATACTGAACTTACATCGTCAAATATGGAGTACCACATTATACTCACTATACCCAGCAGACATACCAGAAGCCAATTCAATAATGACAGCAACATAAGCCGTTGATACAACGATCTTAGCCTCACATTTGAATCCCATCTCCACATCCAGGAATATACAAAATCACCTAAAGCAGCTTCTACAATGGTTAACACGGTGGTGAGTAAAAGCTAATGTAAACAAGTTTACCCATGGCACATTGGCTCGAAAGGAAATTGGTTTGCTATTACACTGAATGGAAATCGAATAATGCAAGCAGACACAGCCCACTACCTAGGAGCAGTAGCGTTTCCCTTCGATATAATTGCTGATTTTGTTCGGGGTTCAACCGGTAGCTCAAACATTGGAATAGTACAGTGCTTCCAAAATAAAGTTTTTCGAGCAATAGTAAATGCTCCATAGTATATGCCAAATACAGTATTGCGTGCTGACCTAAACGTACCAACAATTCGGGAAAAATTTAAAAAAATCATTATCAGCTACAAGGCTAAAATGACAACATATCCAAATAAACTTGCAACCACACTTCTACAAGGAGACTTAGAGCCAGGTTTTCCTAAATGTTTTACATTAATCACAATTATATAGAACTCATAAAGGGTGCCCACTGGGACATTATTCTAAATGACACGTATCTTATACCTTAGGTCCTTAGGTTACACACACCATTTCAATAATGAGACGGCCCAATCCCGGAACAAGTTCTTTACGTATTTTTACTGATATTCCGTAAAACGGATTGTACAAAATTAGGAAGACATAAAGAAACTGTTTATATGAATTTTAATTACGTCAGTTATTACCAAACAGATTAAAGACCTATGTCAAACCCTAAAGTTGTAGTATTTATACCCTGTGATATAATGCGGAATTTATAAGACGTGGAATAGACGTGAAATTATGTAAAGACTAACTTTACTACCTTGAATCATACTGAATCATTCGTTTTACCTGCAAATAAAATATAACAATAATTAGTAAACCTGCTGCTAGTAAGTAGTCTTAAACCCCATTTATTGGTAAGAGGCACCTTTCTTTACCTGTAAAAAGTTGTAGGGTATCACATCACCTTTTTGAAACGCAGCACCCCAAATCGCCGCCCATGCTGCAAGGTAGGGGCTGAAAATCCAGCACGACCAAGTTTTTAATGCGAAGAATTCATTCATCTCTATTTAGTTGGCGAAACCGTACGCAACTTGTAATTGATATAACCACTAAAAAGTAAGATTCGCATGCATAAATCTACTTTACCAAGTTTTGAGTTACATCGCAAGCAGTTTTCTGGAGTCTGCAAACTGAATTAGCCAAGTTACTTTCTAATTAATTTGCGTGCAATCTTTGTTATGCAACTCCCGCTTCATCCTGGCAGAACAATATTCAAATGAAACACTTCTCTGCAGTTCCTATTTAAAAGTTGCGCTTTTTAATTCGTTCCCCAGGCATTGCTTTGTCACGGCACTTAATAGGCGGAGTGTTGCAATTAAAAAATAGCCAAAAGTCGGAGTTGGAGCCTTAAGGGTTAAAAAAAGACCAAACTTTATGATGAATTCTATGTGTCAAATTGAACACCTTTATAGTATGTTCGCAAACAAAACCATTTTTAGCGTCTTTAACACAAAATAGAAAATAACGCCCACTTTCTTCGTTCTCGGGAAACAAATGAGGCCTATATAGTGACGTTTCATTGAGAG
>CALNHX010010428.1:0-40365 GCA_940337035.1 Agriotes lineatus
AGGGACTAAAGTGCACTATTTAATCCCGCGAGTGGAGTTTGTTGCCTCGAGGGTGAAGCCCGAGGGCAACAACCACTCAAGGTATTTATGCATTTTAGTCCCGAGGTATATACGCTATTTTTTGCACTTTTGGGAACATTATCATCAAACATTTCCAAAATTTGGAATCTGTCAATTTGGAAACTGACAATTACAATTTATTAAAAACTGAATTGCAGCAGGTCCTGGATAGCCTGAATCAGTTGGCAGTACTGAAGTGTATTGTCAGTATATGCCAAATTCGAGATTTGCGGGTTAAGTTTTGCATCAGTGTGTGTCAAATGACAAACAAAACCTAGCCTACTAACCTCGTGTGTACATAAATTTACCATAGTTACGGTATCATTTTTACTTTAGTTCCTAGGGATTAAATGAGCTACTTTAGTCCCTGTTTACGGGGACTAAAGTATCAACTTTAGTCCCAGCAGTGCAAAAAATCAATTTTATTTACTAGCAACGTGATATTGTACATTTTCGTCATAGAAACAAAATATGAAAAGCTACTCATAACTCCCAAGGGACCTGTTAAATTTTTTCTCCCTCAAACTCTTGGTAATCATGCAACTGTAGGCCATATCTTAGCAACCATACCTTTAGGCAACCCTTGATGTTACTTAAATATTCTAATTTTAAATGTCATTATGACATTTTACAATTTCATACTATTGTTACTAATATGCTAGTAAATAAAATATTGTATGCACCACGGGAGATATTCATGTTTTTTACCCTCGGTTGACTTACAGACCTCGGGCCAGAGCCCTCGGTCCGTAACACATGTCAACCTCAGGGAAAAACATATCATATCTCCCTTAATGCATAAATATCTATATTTTTCTTCTTCTTCTTACATTAGGTCAGAGACCTGTGTTTACTGATACAAATTATTCTTGGGACGTTAATGTCCAGCAATCTCGCCACCTTTTCGTCGGTCTACCTGGTGGTCTAGTTTCATGTGGCTTTAAGTTGCTGACAGCGTTTGCTAATCTATCGTGGTCCATCCGTTGTACATGATTGTTCCACATTCGTCTTCTTTGCCTGGTCCATCTAACTACCGATGGGGCCACAATTATACCGGTTGTCCGTTCTCAAAGTCGAACATAGGCGATTAACATTGTATTAAACGTTTTTGCCGATGCCCGCTCGCCAATTCAACTTACAGGGAAGGTAATGGTATCAATGGAAAGATAAAATTATTACGCATCAAATGATATCAATAATAATATTCAAGATTCAATTTTTATTTTAAAATACTAATTTAAAGCTTGGGAATTTTTAAATACGCCATGACTTGCTTTTCGAGTTCGGTAGCATTTGTCAAATAAATTGGTAATTAGTTGGCGTAAATTAGGTATTTCTGTCAACGTCTGTTAAAATTATCTACAGAAAAATTAATTATTTCAATGAAGAACGAGTGAATGCAATAATGTTAATTGTCTATGTTCGACTTTGAGAATGGACACCCGGTATATAACAACAATGAGAAAACATGAACAAGAAAATAACTCGTATTGCTTGAGTAAGAAAGAGATAAACATAGTAGCAAATATTCGAGAAGGCTTGACGCTTAATTTAATTATGACATTTGTCAACTAAACATGCCTACTAAAATAATGTTTTCGTATGGCCATCTCTTTCTTACTCAAGCATTCTATTTTGTTATTCATGTTATCTCATTGCTGTAATTTATAATTATGGCCCCTTCCGTATATTTTCTGTGTTGCATCTACTTCGTATCTCATCATTTCTTATTCTATCTAGCCTCGTTTTCCTAGTGATGTTCTGAAGTATTTTCATTTCATTGGTGCGCAACAGATTTTTTTGTTTTACTTGTGTCGGCTCTTGTTTCTGCTGCTTATGTCATAATTGGTCTAATGCTTGTTTTATATACACATGGTCCGAAATCCGTTTTGAACATAGGAAATTCATGAGTGCGGCAAGGAAGACATAAACAAAATGAGTAGCAAGAAAAAGATAGAATGTAATCATGGCTAGGTAAGTTTTTATACTAAAATTAAGTCAGTGAAACAAATAAATACCTCTGTCAAATATTTTATCTGTCATTAAAAGTATAAAATAAGGTTTAAATAATAAAAATAATTATGTGAATAGTAAACAATAGTACATTTAAACTTCACTTTATACTCTTAATGAGAGATAAAATATTTGACGGAAGTGTTGGTTTGTTTCATTGACTTAATTTTAGTTTAAAAATGTACCTAGCCATGATTACATTCTATCTTTGTCTTGCTACTCATTTTGTTTATGTCTTCCTTGTCGTACTCATTAATTTCCTATGTTCAAAACGGATTTAGGACAATCTCTATACGAACTTTACTTTCGACGTTCATGTCTTTGTTATTCCATATGATATCTCGCATGGCACCTGAAATCCATATATGTAGCTGGATAATTCGACTCATAGATATGCAAATTTCATAACCTGTTTAATAGGGGTGTTGTCTATGACCAATTTGCATCTTAGAGCCTCTCTTGATATAGTGAGACATTTTGTTTTTTCGAGTGATATGCCCATGTTATATTTTTCTGCGGCTATTTTGTATTTATTTAACAGGCGTTGAAGATCATTTTCTATTTCTGCCATTATTACTGCATCGTCGGCGTATTTTCAGCTCTTGATTACCCATCCTGTATCCTTGGCTTTCTTGTTTTACTTCCTCAATTATCTTGTCCATAATTAAACTAAATAGTAGAGCACTGAGGCTGTCCCCTTGTCTTATGCCTGGACTTATAGGGATTTCTTCAGTGAGCTCGCCGTTTGTTCTTATTCTTGTTTTATTATTGGTGTTTAAGTCTTGTATAACTTTGATTATTTTATTTGGTACTTAGTTTTGTTTTAATATATTAATGATGTCTTTTAGTTGTACTTTGTCAAACGCTTTGGTCATGTCAATAGAACATATATAAGCCGAGGTGTAGAATTCCAGTGCTTTTTCCGTAGTAATTTGTCTCAGGATAAATATTGCATCTGTCGTGGATCTATTTTGGCGAAACCCTTGTTGTTCTTCACTGATTGGAACTTTAGTACTAATTTCGGTCTTAAGTATACTTGTAAAAAGTTTTAAAATAGCTCCTAATAGTGTGTTATGCCTCTATAGTTCCCTGGGCACTTTTTACTGCCTTTCTTGTATACTGGGATAGTGATACTTATTTTCCATTCTTCTGGTATACCGGGTGACAATGAGACCAGGGCCATGCTTATATCTCCTTTATTTATGAATAGATTTGGATAAAATTTGACACGTGGATACTAGACATAATTTCTGATTGACCGACAGAAATATTTGAAATGGTCAACTTCCGATTTCACTGGAAGTGCCATTAATTTTGATTTTTTAAATGGACCACCTTATATATTTTAGGTTTTTTGGAATGTACAGCTCAAATTACATATGATACTTTTGCTAAATTTACATTTTTCTAAACCAAAAATTCATTTTTTCAAATTTTATTTTTTCTTATAGAAGGCCGCGATTGAAGAAAGGTGTTCTAAATATTTATACATATTTATTAATTTGATCAATAAAAAATCGTTCATGAAATTTGCTAAACGTGTTTTTTGAGAAAAAGTCAGTTTTCTTAAATGACACCTACCAAGGGCCATCGTGCCATTAGATAGAAAATGTAATTACCAATCTAACGATATGCATCATCCACCACTTTACCTTTATATAAAACGGAAAAATGTTTGATTAATAAATTTTTTAAATATTTTTTGGCAAATTGTGCAACACTGCCGCATGGAATTTGAGTCGTAGATTCCGAAAAACATAAAATATACAGAACAACCCCGGTGAAACCGGAAGTCGGCCATTTTGATTATATCTGTCTCTCAATTCGAAATTATGTATATTATCCTTGTAACAAGTTTCATTTAAATCCGTTGATAAGTAAAGGATTGAGACATGGCCCTGATCTCATTGTCACCCGGTATATCCCGTATCTACAATTTTTTGGAAAAGTGCTGAAAGTTGTTTTACAATGCAATCACTTGCATATTTAATTAGTTCAAAAGGAATTTTAAACTTCAAAAACATTTTACAGTTTAATGTCAACAAAAATTATACTACAGATTACGCAAATGTTATTGTTTTTAATGACTACCGCGATCAAGATTATTTTTGACCTCCCTGTCCTTTAGGCAAAAAATGTTCGATTTTATTTGATATCTATGTAAAAACTTCGCTCTTCAAAATTTTATCTCTCGAATTGCTGACATTCATAACACTTTTCTGAGCAAAGTTCTGTGTCATTAGGGCCAACTTTGTGTTACATATTTAGTAAAGAAGAGAGAAAATTAAATAAATAGCAGAGCCGAAGTTCAATCGAATGAACAATTAAAGTGGGTAAACTCATTTCAAACACCTCAAATTTCGATTTACTTGAATAACACAAAGTGTGTTCCTTGTAGTTACCCACCAGTCAAGAAAGTTCCAAATATAAATAGTATTGGCTTCAAAGGTTAAAATTTCAGCATAAAATATACTGCAATAATTTTATTGTATTCGAGAATTAATTGATTTTTGTATTTTCAGGTAACTACAATAGATTTGTTTATGAGAGGAATAAACTTATACCACATTCAACTAAAACTGGATGGAAGCAAACAATCCATGGTAATCCAGGTAATACGCAGTTTAGCATGTGCTAGAATAATTAGTATCTAACGAAAATTGTTTAGCGTCACCGGAAAAAATGATGGAGGATAAATCTCGGGATACTCCTGACAATCGGAGCGGAAGTATTCAAAATGGTAGTGGTCGACGAGGTTCGTTACAGTTATGGCAGTTTTTAGTTGCGCTATTGGATGCTCCAGATGCCAGTGCAGGCTGTATTGCATGGACTGGAAGAGGAATGGAATTTAAACTGATTGAACCCGAAGAGGTGGGAATTGCGAACTGTTACTTGATTTTGTTTAGAAAATATATAAATCCATTATGGAACATGTGTTGTTGCAAAGTAGCTATATCTATTCACTGTTTCTTTTGTATGTTCTACATCTTTACTCTTTCTCTATATTAGCTTTTTTCTATCAGTTCTTTAATCAGAGAAACGCTTACAAAATGTTTATCAACCATCAGAGATAAGTAGACCCTTGTAGATGGTGAATGACTAAAAGCATAACAGTTAATACTAATTTATTAATTAAAACACATACTTGCCTTATTAGCAAACACTTGATAACCTAGTAATAGTTAAAGACTTGATTGTTAAAGGTAAAAACAAAATATAGAGCAAAATGCCACAGTTCGTTTGTAAATGGAATTTTTTCACGTACTGTAGGGGAATTTATTGTATTCATAAATACAAAATCGTTTAGAAAAGTGGTATATTTCTGCATAGCAGCTCTTTTCTGCATAGCCATGGCAAATTGTTTAGATAAGTGAACTTTTGTGCATAGCAACGCATATTTTAATCTTTACATGCACAACATTTCACATGATTTTTGATATTTTTATGCATTTTTCTACAGTACGTGAAAAAATAGCATGTGCAACACGTGAGAAAAGTGATTTCCTGTGCTCGCGCGAATTTAATCTCGTCTTCGCCTCGATTAGAAAGCTCGCACCTTGTACTAAAGAACTAACTTTTTTTACTATTGCTGAATAGTACTATAGGTGACCTAGAGCTTCGTGCCGAACAGAAACGCTGACTTGCTATCTAAGCACATTCTTGATCTGATCAACTCAATTGAATTGCTTTATAATTTTAAAACGAGATTAACTAACGTTTAACAAGGTTAATCAATTATACATGCAAAATATGCTTACTTTACTTACTTCTCCGGGATTACAACCGTTTATTGGGCTTTTTGTCCCATTTACAATTCAGTCCATTGTTGTCTGGTTTTCCTCCAGTTAGGAATTTCCATTTTTAAGCCTTTACTAAACCACTTCTATCCAATTTTTCTCTATTCCTTGATCTGCGGTATTCCAATTCAAAGTTCGCCAATAACATCACGACGTTACTACTGTGTGATTTATAAAACCGCATATTTAACTCAAACTTGATTCTTCTAGACATAACACTGACATTTGGTATTTTATCAAAAACTATTTTTTTGTTACATTGTTTTGTTGAATTATAGTCAGTGTCCAAGTTTAGCATCCATACGTAATCATTTAGAATTTTCTCTACTTGTAGTAAACATCATTTCCAGATTGTATTCATCTTGCAATTTATTCATCAAGGCATTTTCTTCTATTTAATTGGGAACACAGGTATGCGAATTTTGATATTTCTTTACAAGTAAGTGTAGTTTTCTACCTTTAATACAGGAGCAGGTAAAAAGTGTTACGTTACTTTCTTTGGTCATAAGATCCACTACGCACATGCAGTAAATACGTTTGATGTTTATTGTTTTCCTTATTAAGTATTCTAATAGTAAATCAAGAATCAATTCACACAAGATTTCTTGCCGTACTTCAGAATTTATTGTTTCGAAATCGCTCATCTTTTCTTATGGTAAATACTATCGTTTTGAATTTCACACCAATGCTCATTAATCTAATTAGTTTAGGTGGTATTATGGATTAATGCAAATCTTTCATCATTTATCTTTAATTTATTTTGTTGAATGTCTCCTAAAAATACATAAAATAATTTTACAATTCGATGTGGTGCTCGTAGCATTTTTTATTGTTTGCCTGCTAGTTAAAAGACCATCTGTAACACAGTGGTTTGGGTCTGAAACCGTTTTGATAGTCACCGATTTCCTTTTCTGCGTATTAACGAGTCGATGATATAACACAATAATATTTTACACTATACACGGAGCAATGTGATTCCACGATAATTATCACAAAGTTCTTGATCATCTATTTAAGTAAGGGTATGATTAGACCATATTTCTAATCATCTCATCCATATCCTGAAATAACACCCCTTCTCGCGTTGTTAGTTGTATTAATGTCAAGCTCCACGTTGTGAGCCAAAATGTAATAGCACTCCTTTTTGAACCCTACTTGGGTTGCCAATTGAAATATATCTAAGCTACACTTTGTAGTATCAAATTAAATATACTCTTTTACTAATCATTAAAAGGAAATACCATCAGGTACAGTTTACTTGTGTACTTACCTTACTTCTTAATATAAGTAGGAAGTGACGTAACTCCTAAATCAATTTGACATTTGAATTATGTCATGTAAATATTATTGTTTAAGGCACGACTAGTCAGTTTTATAAGCAATGGGACTCCTAATTTCCCGCTGAATGAGTCAATCTTCAACTAACAACTTTCTCTATAGAAACTAAAGACTGAATTCCTTTAAAATATAATAACTATTTAATTTTATAAATCAAATACAAGTTTCAGGTACTTAGTAAAGTTAAATTTGTATGTTCAGTTTGTTAGTAGCACATTGAAGTTTGATCTGACATTACAAAATAAAATACAGATTGTCAAAAAGTGATAATTAAATGTTTAATATATCCAAACTTGATTAAAAATATTCTAAATATAACCTCAAATCACTATTGAATTTAGAAAAAGAATTATTCTAATATTAACTTCTAAATATAATTACAATACCTTAACGATTTGCCATACCAAACTTGCTTTTATAATTCCTTATTATTTTGTAAGAAATGGTCACTAACCTTCTGAACGTTTATGTCTTGTAGTACCTGAATGCTCTACCTCGGCTCCTAACTGGATAAATACTAGTTAGCAAATACCTTCTGGTTGTTCCCGACTAAATCAAAGCTTGTTGTAACTCTTTGAAAATTCTATTACTTGAATAGACTGTTCAACAGCATACCACAACACTCACTTTCACTGGTTTTACTGGCTTCGTAGTAATATACCACGTTAAATGCAATCAAATAATCTTGAATTATATATTTGAATAATATTTGTGACTTGAAGTCAAATTTGATCATAGAGGATGCTTTATTACTACTACGTATCAAAACAGCAATTATTATTTTTCACAATTAATGGTAATTTAATCCTTAACGTGACCATTTCAAGTATATTTTTAATTTAATAATCCAATCAATAACTAAGCGCACCTTTTGGATTTAAGGAGCCTGCAGGGCGTGTTTCCTTACTGCTTAAATGAGCTGTTTATTATCTCTTAATATGACTGGGGTTGAATAACAGGAAATATCACAGCAAGTAACACATTAATTTGTCAAATACACACACAGCAAAAACAAATAATAATACAAAGAACTCTGTAAACCACTAAAAACAGCACAATTCGAGTGTACAACGTCGAGCTTTCTCTGTACAGAGAACAAATGTTGTTAAATGCCTACAAAGACATAGGTCATACATATGGATATACGAAAAAAGGTCGCAGGCAATTGGTCGCGCGATAAAATGTCGCGCTCATTTGGGCGCGCGTCAAAAGGACGCGTAGGAAAATATAGCTATTTATTTATACTTAAAAGCAAAAGGACGAGCTGTTAATATGCAGACCGACCCACAACACTCTAGGTAATTATGTTCTAAATTGCATTCAACTTTCCTTCACTAGCGTGTTTAAAAGTGTTTTTTTTTTATTTTATTCCTTTTTTGTTTTTTATATGTGTAATGTAATGTAATATAATGTATATTTACACTTCCAAATTGTCTTTTCACCAATCACTTTTTCCTTTCTATGGATAAATCCATTGTAAACTAACATATTGGCACCTTTTTGACTTTTTACGTAAGTTAAGAATCTTGACAAATGACAACTTTACGAATAATAAACTGGAATATTTAATCAAACTCTTATTATGCAATTTCCGTCTTAAATAGTGATGAAGAGTGGAAGAGTGTCTCCCAATCGCATCATCAGTAACTAATATTCAAGAATGTTGTCAGAAATCGTTCAAAACATTAAAAACCAATTAAGTAAGGTTTCCATTAAGTAATGGGAATATTTGGGCTGGATCTATCTAATTACACAAATGTTATTACCTCTCATGAGAACCATATTACAAAACAATTAAATAATGGTATTTCCAGGATGATGTCAACCAAGACCAAAATTTTTGAAATTTTATTTTAAGTATAAACAAATAGCTAATAAATAGCTACATTTTCTTACACGCCTTTTTTTGCGCTACCAAGTACCGGCGTCCTTTTGACGGGCGCCCAAATGAGTCCGACATTTCTTCGCTCGACCAATTGCCCGCAACCTTTCTCGAAACACCCATAGATATACTGACATTACGAATTTACATTGAATTATATGATAGGGCTAGGGACACTACAAAGTTAAAAAATAACATACAATGAAGTTACATCAAGTCAATTGCTAGTTAAGTAAGTCCTCTTAATTTAGACACGTCACTGGGGAAGCTTGGGTACAATGTCGGTAAAACACATTATACATTTTAATACAGGTTGGTGCCTTTAAGCTGGGAAAAGCTGATCTTACAGGGGATGCTACAAGGGATTTGACGTCACAGCTTTGGCGGTCGTAGCAGATGCGCGTTACAGCTGGTTTCTGTGGCTCGACGATTTATAGAATTCTGCAAACACTAACAGTGAACCAACCTTCGTGCTGGCAATTTTTGAGGCAACTCCAAAGACATAAAACGACGTTAGCTCCCGGGCTTATACGAGAGTAAGCCGCTGTTAGAATCTGCAGGAGCGAAAAAAATACCGCACGTTCCTAATATTAATTGAAGGAAAATTAATTAAGTGTAAATTTGGACTTCTATCAGTAGAAAATAGTTAATTACAACAAATCAACTGAACACGAGCACTTTATTCGCACAAAACCTTCAACAGCGGCCTGGAAAATTTCGACGATAGCCCCGGGGCTACGTTTGTACTCACAAATTTGCATCTATCATTGCATCATATGTTATCAGCACACAGGTTTTCAAAAGTAGCATAAACAATAACTCAAACTCGGCCGCTCCGGGCGTGTTTGGTGCTGTGGAACTACATGCAACGCGACACGTCTTGCTTGCATGAATTTTGGGCAGCTAATCTTCTAACTTCGCGTTTTATCAACTCCTTTTAGCCTCACGGCCCTCTGCCTCCCTTACGGCGAGGGAAATTTTGAACCCTTGCTGCTACGATTTGTGCAAGCACACGCTTACACGGCGAATTCCAATAAGAGCGCACGTATGACTAGAGGGATTTTTACCAACATGTCTCAACTCTCTTCTGTGTCCAGTCGGAGCCTAAAACCACACGTCTTGCAGCTGGAAACACCCTGAACCTGAAATATTTAAAATCGAATTCGTTAAATGCGATATAATGCCACGCGGCGTATCTGATAGGCGCACTGGCCCAAAATGCTCGAAGGTAAAGGCGCTTGAAATTAGAAATGAACATAACAAAACATCACAATTTTCACACCAACTAAGCAACGGCCACTCGTTGAACCGTTTTTCTTAGGAACAATTCAAGTATGTTACGTTCCATAAAGCTCGTCATTTTTAAATATATGTTTATTGCTTCGATGTTTTTTTTTGCCAAATACAAGCAGTTCCTCATGTATTTGTATAATATAAAATTCTTTAAATTTCTAAATGAAAGAGAGTTGCGCACAACAAAATATTTGCTATTTCGTAGTGGGCTCCGATTTAAAGTTAAAAGACGTTATTTTGAATACTAACACTTACGCTTTTTGACACCTTCTGATATCATGATGTTCGTCCACGAGGTCCTTTGGCAAACAATTCGTATACTTTGCTCTTCTCTACTACTTCGAGAAGTCTGGCTACACCGTCTCTCGGCATACTGTGTTTGGAATATTTTATGTTCTCTATGTACCAATAGTGTTGAATATGTTAATATGAATTTCCATACCTTTTCTAAGCTTTGATTTGTTATTAAAATTGTAGGTCGCACGACGATGGGGAGCACAGAAGAACCGTCCTGCAATGAATTACGATAAGCTAAGTCGTTCACTTCGATACTACTATGAAAAAGGAATTATGCAGAAAGTTGCAGGTATTGCTACTGTTATAACACGTTTTAAAGCAATCACTGAATCAAACATAAAAAAAAGGTTTTAAATCTATTTTTGCTTCACTGTCTATAGTTTTATTTTAATGTATATTCATATATTGTTTCAGGAGAAAGATATGTATATAAATTTGTTTGCGATCCTGAAGCTCTATTTAATATGGCATATGGTTCACACGCAGATGGCACCTTGAGGACACAGATTGGCACAAGAGTTGAAAATCTGAGTACTAAATCAGAACCTCCTCATTTAGCTTATACAGATATGCTCAACTTATACAACTGTGGAATAGCACATGCCCACCCCTACCAGCATTTACATCCTTACTTACAAGACTCTAAACATACAAGATATCCTTAAAGCAGGAGATTATTACTTCTTCTGGAGTACTGTATAAATAGTAACCTTGTCCATTATTATATCGTCACTCATTGACTTAACATTACATAAAATGTTTAATTTCATTCATGTCAGGCTAAAGTCTTCTCCCTTTTTTATAATAGCTCTATCTACGTGTTGCAGACATTTTATTGTTTTAAAATTTTGCAATTTCTTGCTGCACCTTAATAGGAGGAAAACGTTAATAATGTTTTTGGAGAAAGTAAAATTGTCACTGACATATTTCGGTATGTATGAGGTCCAAGCTTTGTTTTCTTGGTAATTTAGTATTTAATTTTTAATAACAGTTAAGAATTCAATGGTTTTGTAATAACTATTATTACAATAATAATTAGTCTGCATTAAATAAATTATACTAAATGTTATAACTGTATTTCTAGTTCTTGAATTTGCATACCATCAATACAATTCATTTCAATACTTCCATATTGTGTCTATTTTTTTAATTTTAAAGAATACGAAAACAGGGAGAACTAATGCAATTGAATAATGTAAAACTATTAGTGAAAACCTGGCAATGCAGCGTTTAAATTTAAGAAAATCAGATTGTATAGTAGACACAGAATCTCTTGGATTGTTAAGAACACAATATTAATACGCACACATAGATGCTGCTGATCGTCCTAAACAAATGGTTATTGGTTACTTAAACGTTATTTTCAGTGTAATTTATTAATATTTGAGATTATAAAATCATGTTTCTTTTGCATTAGAGTTGTTTAGAGTTATTTATTTCCTGTAAAAGACATTGTTTCAATAATTTCTCATTAAATGTATTTTTAAAATTTTGTGTTATTTGAATAGAATTTTAAATATTTGTAGCTAATTTTACTAACAATTTGTTTACACAGCAAACTCAAAGTTGTATTTATATATCTACGAATAATCAATCTGTATACTTTCTTGAACAGATAAGTATGAATATCTTTCAACCATTTATAGAAAGGTAAGTATGTGCATACGTAAATAGCACCACAATATCAAGCAGGAGAAGCAGGGTAAGTTCGTGGTTTATAAGTATAATAACAATCAATTTCTTATTATGATAGATGAACACGAGCATATTAAACAAAAGTGTTCAAATAGTAAAATTCCATAAAAAATTCTTGTATATTTAATAATTGTCTGCCGTTAAAACAAAATATGTATTAGTGTAAATTAAGAGTCTAGAAATTCGCAAACTAACATTGAATAATATTTGTATCATATGCGAAACTAATTTAGAAGTATTATAACAATTAAGATAGGGGTAGAGACCATTAGTTGCTACGATTTAAATAATGTCACGCCTGTGGCAGAGGAGTCAATAGTGAACCAGCCATTATATAATCTAGGGAACTAAAAATCCTAGTGTGCGCTACAAAATAAAAGTAGTTAAATAACCACAAATAATTTAACCTAACAATTTTACTAATGCAAAGCAACTCCAGGTAAAGGTAAAGATCCAAGCTAATCACAATTCCCCAACTGTGACCTTGCGTCCCTCTTCAGCCAAGAACGGAAGTTATAGGATGGGTTAGCGAATGGAGAGGTGGAGAATGGAAGAATGGCCATAAAAGGTGGAGAAAAACTGCCCCAGCATTTGCCTCAGAGAAAGTACTCTGTTGACTCAGGAAAACCACCTAAAAACCTGAATCAGAGCAGACGGTCGCGGGAATCGAACCCATGACCTCCCGAATGCTAAGTAGACATGCTAACCACTAAATTACAGAACCGGGTAGCAACTCCATAGAAGTGGTACGGATGTATGTATCTAGGCAGTCTAGCGTCATGTGAATAAACAAAGTAAGTGGTGTTTTCTCGGTACCTACTGAGAAGTGTATGCCAAGCAAATATTAGCTTAGAAAGGGTGAAAATCTTCAATGCAACGGTCGAATCAGTGTTAGGTACTCGAAGGGACAGAAACATGGATCGTCACAAAAACAACTAAAAGGAAGCTGCAGCCATTCGTTCACGGGTGCTTGAGGCACATTCTATGGATTTGGTAGTCAGAAATAATTTCAAGCATAAAGTCATGGAGAAAAATAGGGCAGCAAGGTATAAACATGGACATAAAGAAGAGGAAATACGGCTGGCTAAAACATATATTAAATCCCGAGGAATATTGCCGAGCAGTCCTGGAATAGCACTCGCAAGGAAAAAAGAAGATATGAAGACCACGACCTGAAGGAGAACTGTTGCAGACGAGTAGGAAATCTATCACAGCTGAAACCAATTGTGGACGACGAGCAACAGTAAAACAATTCATCATCATATTATGCTCCATAAGGGAATAATATGAATCATTATTATTCTTTATTATTTTACTACTAAGTAAATGCCAGAAACACATAGTTCTAAAATAGTAATATTAACACAAAGAGATTAGATAATTAATAAAATTCTATAACCTTTGTTTTATATATGTCGCAGTCGGATTCCAAAAACCGTCAGTTTGCAAACTGACTAGTCAGTTTGCAAACTGCCCGACGTTTTCTAAAACGCTTTTAAAATACAGATCGTTTTACAATCGGACTGAAATTTCCAGTCAGTTTGTAAACGGCGGAATACGCATCCGCCGCATTGTCAAATCTTCTAAACTGAGTGTCAAGTGTTTACCGCTTATTTGAATGGTCAGCTGTGTCTGCATTAGAGATCCTGTATATAGTTTACTAAGAGTTGGGCAAACAGCCTCATTTGACAAGCAATTTTGATCCAAATTAGATATGTGACATATGTCGAACAAAGAGGTTATAGGAACCAATCTTGCTAACTTGCTTTTTATGGGAGAGTTTTCCGAGTATTGATCATTCTTAGAATCTCTAGAACCGACTATTAGGAATATACGCCCAATTTAGTTAAAATTTAGATTTGCATATGAGATACTTTCGGTCGTAATATGTTACAAAATATGTAAAAAAGGCACTTTTATCACACATGCCTTGTAAAAAGTGATCCAAACCAATCAAAATGTATCCCGCTGTTTTCCCAACTCTTAGTAACCTATATACAGGGACTCTAGTCTGCATTGGTAAGCAGCGGCATTAATGCAAATTTATTTGTTACTACTCGTATATACCGAGTTATATACTGTCTTATATTGATACATGAATATGGAAACAACCGTCGAAGGGCCTACAAAACCTAACACACCTCAACCTGTAGACAAGGATATTTTTTATCGAGAACTCGAGAATTATTATTCCGGTAAGTACCATAACCTATAAAAGGTACCTATTTTACTTGTGATAGTGTCTAGAGAGCCGTCTAGACGGTTCTTTTAAATATTTACGAACATTAAAGTAATGTAACCAATTTAATTAAAGAACGATGTTTCGCCACGAACTGATGTGAAAGTTACCATGCGAACGTGGTACGCAAGAAATACAACTAGACGGTTCTTCGTAAAAATTTAAAAGAGCTGTTTACTTTACTTGTATCATAACGTAACTGTAATTTAAAATAATAGTATCTTATTATATGAGCGATTATGACAGCCATTATTCACGAAGATGACATTTAAGCCACAAGCCGAAGGCGCGTGGCGCAAGTCATCTGAGTGAATAATGGCCATAATCGCGAATGTAATACGATACTTTATCTACTCCTATGCAATAGGAGTTTTGTCTTCATATTTCCGAATTATGACATTTGTGACAACTGTCAACTGCAAAAGTCATTTGATAATAAGAATGAATTTTGTGATTTGCTACAACCTATTGAATAATGAAAATAGAATTTTAATGAATTTTGTGATTGGCTACAGCCTATTGAATAATGAAAATAGAGATTTATGATTGGCTGCAAACCGTGAATTATGAATTCATAATTTACTACTGCAAAATTATTATTATTTATTTAATCGAGTACCCTTCTACCGATTGGTGTAGGGTGTTACAGTGTGTACTTAAATTAACTAACTACTTTGTCAGAATGTTTACTATTATCTAAATATCAAAATAATCTGAATTCTTATCTTAGTCGCTCACTTGTGTGTTTTCATTTACCTCACTCGCGTCGTTCACTATACACAAACTTTCGCCACTCTTTTCTCTCTTGGGCTAACACTTTTGCTTCCGCCCACGTTTTGCCTCTTGCTTCCAGTATCTTCTCTATCGTTTTATCCCACTTCTCTTGTGGCCTACCCCTGTTTCTTCTCCCGGTGGTTTTTGCCTCCCATATTTGCTTCACCTTCCTCTTTTCATCCATTCTCTGCATATGTCCCCACCAGCTGAGTTGTCGGTTTTCTATAACTTCTGTCACTGGGTTTATTTTTAGCTCTTCTCTAATTTGTGCACTCCTTACCCTATCTCTAAGTGTCACCCCTCTTACTCTCCTCAAAAATTTCATTTCCACTGCTTCCACTTTTCTCTTAATCCTTTTTGACATCACCCAAGATTCCGCTCCATATGTCAATATCGGTCTGAATATTGTTTTAAATACTTTCACCTTTGTTTCTCGAGACACTTCCTTCTTACTTATAAAAGACTTGTTCATCACTTGGAATAGTTTATTTGTTTTCTCCATTCTCTCTGTTATTTCTACTTCTTGTTTGCCTTGTTCATCTATAGTCACTCCCAGATAGTTAAATTTCTCTGTTTGTTCTATTTGTCTGTCATTTATTTTTATCTCTGTGTTCTGTCTTTCTTTGCTTATCACTAGTATTTTTGTTTTATCCGTGTTTATTTCCATCTTGTTTTCTGTCAGTGTTTTATTCCATATGTTTAGATTTCTCTGTAGGTTTACTTCATTTTCTGTTATGAGTACCACGTCGTCTGCGAATGCGCACTCTGATATATATATTGGCTGTAGTTTTCTGTATCCTACTAACATTTTCTTGGATTCTGGTTGGCATTTCTTTATTATTTCATCCATGAAGATATTAAACAATGTTGGGCTCATCACTCCTCCTTGTCTCAGCCCTTTCCTCGTTTTAAATTCTGTAGAACTGTTGTTATTGCTGATGACTATATTTCTAGTATTGTTATATAGGCTTTGGATTACTTTGCACAGCTTTGGGTCTACCCCTTTGTTCTTTAAGCATTCCCATACTTCTTTTCTGGGCACTTTGTCGAACGCCTTTTTAAGGTCAAGGAATGCTAAGAACGTTTTTTTATTGTATTGTAGTCTTTTTGCACTTATTTCTTTGATGGTGAATATATGGTCTTGTGTGCCTCTTCCTTTACGAAAACCGCTCTGCGCCTCTTCCAATGTCTGGTCTGTTATTCTTCTCAGTTTTGATTCCAGTATCCGCTCGTAGACTTTGAGTGGGGTACAAAGCAGTGTTATGCCCCTGTAGTTGTCACACTGTTTGTTATCACCTTTTTTGTGTATGGGCACTATTTGGCCTATTTCCCAGTCTTGCGGTATTTTTTCCTCTCTCCAAGCTTTATTGTATATCTCCAGCAGCCATTTCTTCCCTTTTTCACCCATTTCTTTGATCATTTCCGATGTAACCTTGTCGTAGCCCGGAGCTTTCCCATTCTTCATTTTTTGTATGGCCTCTTCCATCTCTTCTCTGGTGATCTTGTCTTCGCCTTCGTTCTGTTCATTTCTGGTACGTTCTTCTACGTTTTCTATATTTGTATTGTCTTCTTCTGCTTCTGCTTCAAGTAGCTCCTCGAAGTACTCTTTCCATCTGTCCATCGTTTCTTTGTTGGTCTTCGTTAATTCCCCCTGCTTGTTCTTCACTCTTGTTATTCTTTTTGTTTTCCCTTTTCTTATTGTTTTTAGTACTTTGTAGAAAAGTTTTTGATTTTGTGTACTCTCTTCTTCCATCTTCCTTCCGAATTCTTGCCATGCTTTCTCCTTTGCTTCGATTACCATATTCTTCACTTTTATTCTTTGTTCTTTGTATCTATTATATTTGTTTTCTGTTCTGTTTGTCAGGTATTCTCTCCATACTTTTTTCTTTATTTGTACCTGTGTTTTTATTTCTTCGGTCCACCAGCTCGTTCTTTTGTGTTCGTCGTTTCTCTGTTTACTAGTTCCACATATTTTGACCACTGCCTGTGTGATTATTTCTTTAAGTTTCTGCCATGACTGTTCTACTGTTTCGTGTTCTGTGTATGTCATCTCCTCTGATATTAGTCTATCTACCGTTTGTGCATATTGTCGTGCCACCTCTTTGTCCCTCAGTTTGTACGTTCTTGTTATTTCTTGGTTTCGGTTGCTTTCTCGTTGTTCTTCTCTGTTTCCAGTCCCCGAATTTTTAATTTTTGCTTCTAGTAGGTAGTGGTCACTGTATATTTCTGCCCCTCTTTTAACTCTCACGTCTTTAATGTACTTCCTGTTTTGCTTCTCCACTAACACATAGTCAATTATAGATTTTTCCTCTGTCATTGGTTTTTGTCTGGTGTATTTATGTATATCTTTGTGTTCAAAGAATGTATTTGCCACTATTAGGTTGTATACTATGCAGAAGTCTATTAATCTGTCTCCGTTATTATTTCTTTTACTTTCACCATGTTTTCCTATTACTTTTTCCGTATCGTTCCTCCTTCTCCCTACTCTTCCGTTAAAATCTCCCGCAATATATATTTCTCCTTTGCTGCTGTCTGTTGCCCTTCCTAAGTCTTCCCAGAATTTATCTTTTTCTGCTTTAGTATCGTCGTCGTTGGGTCCGTACACCCCTATTACCGTTATTTTATCTTCTTTACCATGCCTAATCTCTATTGTGAGTATTCTTTCGGACCATGCCTTCCAGTTATCTATTTTATTTACTAGTTCTTTTTTGAGCAAGCATCCTATCCCTGCTGCCGCTCTTTCATGTTCTGGTACTCCGCTGTAGATTATTACATTCCCGTCCTGTAGTTCCATTTCTCCTTTACCTTTTTTCTTAGTCTCCGGAAGGAGTAGTATGTCTAGTTTCGCTCGGTTGAATTCGTCGTTTATCTCTTGTTCTTTGCCTCTTATACTTCTCGTGTTCCATGTTCCTATTTTCCGTATTTTGTTGTTCCGGTGTTTGTGTATATCTCTTTCCCCTTGCTCTCTATTTTTTAAATCGTGTCCATTTCTATTGCCAGTTCCGTCATCGTTATCCTATAGCATATCTTTTCTTAGTCGTTTTTTCGTGCCGTACGCGATATTTTCCTCATCTGTTCTTCAAAGCTGCCCCCATCTGGTGATCTATCCGCTACTGTTCTTTTTTGAGAGTTACTTCCACTGCTGTTCTCCTTTTCTGGTTCTTCTCCTCTTTTTACATCGCTTGCCTTATATGCTACGTCATCTACTATTAGTATGTTGTATTTTATGAAAGCCTTGTGTCCTTTGTTACGCGCTTCTTTCATGTGTGGTATTAACATTTTCCTGTCCTCTTGTACTTCCTTGCTGTAGTCTTCGTCTATCCATATGTCTGTACCTTTAAGTTTCTTCGCGTTTTGTAGCATTGCATACTTCGTAGACTCTTTGTTTAGTTTCACGAATATAGGTCTTATCTTACCGTTTGTGAATCTTCCCATTCTTCTTATTTGGTCAATATCCTCTTTCATATCTACGTTCGCGCCTATTTTCTGCATTATAGTAGCGATTTTTTCTTTGGTTTCCTCGTCACTTTCCTTCTCCTCGTCTTTAACTCCTTTTATTATGACATTCTTCTTTCTGATCTCTCTTTCTAGTATATCGATTCTCGCATCTTGTTTTGTGACTATTTTCCGTAGTTCTTCATTTTCCCTTTTAACCTGTTTCAGCTCTAACATTATCGAATCTAGTTTCTCATTCATATTATTCATGCTCTCTTCTATACGTTTCAGCACTGTCTCTACATTGTCGCTCATTTTGACTTGTGTTTTGTAACCTCGCTTATATGTTTATACCACCCGCTGTACAGTTCTTTGCGCGATGTGTTGCCTATCCGGACTTGCGCGCGTGTCTCGTCTTTGGAGGTCACTTTTGTTTGTCTCTTATCTATAGGTTATTGTTTAAATAGTTTATTAGCTAATCTAACCTGGTTATTTCGGTCTTGTGTTTTGCTGGCACCCTTCTACCGGCCTCTTCTTTCTCTTGAATTCAATTTTGGTGATTTTTATTCTCTCGAAAGGACCCAATTTGGATTTATTTTCGGAGCGAATTATCACACCACTTTACTGCGTAAACAGCTGACATGACCCCCAATAGGAGTTTTGTCTTCATATTTCCGAATTATGACATTTGTGACAACTGTCAACTGCAAAAGTCATTTGATAATAAGAATGAATTTTGTGATTTGCTACAACCTATTGAATAATGAAAATAGAATTTTAATGAATTTTGTGATTGGCTACAGCCTATTGAATAATGAAAATAGAGATTTATGATTGGCTGCAAACCGTGAATTATGAATTCATAATTTACTACTGCAAAATTATGACTGTTATTATTATTCATAATGTCCTTATAATGTGAATATAATTTAATAGGAGTAGATAAACCAAATTAATTAAAATAACTATTCGTGCTTCAATATATATTTCGACAGAACACGTCTGTGATCATCAGGATTTAAATAATGAATAAACTTAATTGAAATAGGAATAATTATATTATTAATTAATTTGTTATTGTTAATTTGTTATATTTTAAAGTTTAAACATGAATTTTGATCGTGTTAGGGTTATTGATATTGAAAATTTAAAAAAGTAACTTGCATTTGTTAATAGCTAATTTGTTGTCATGCCGATTATTAAAACTTATTTAACAATGTAGGTAAGTAATTGTAGAATGAATTTTTAGGTAAAAAGACGAAAAAGCCATGGTCATCTGAAAAAATAAATGATGTCATAAACATTTTAATGGAAGGGCGGATTGCAACTAATAGAAAAACTAATGAACAATATTATTATGGCAGTTTATATGACATCGTTGAAATAAGTGGCATAAAAAAAATTATAAAACAAAGGAAACATGATGATGATCCAATAATTTTTGTTATTCCGGTAGAAGATTTTTATGGGAAACTGTTGGAGTGTCACATATCCACGGGCCATGGAGGTAGAGATAAAATGACGGCGTACTTAAAATCTAAATTCTACATTCCTCGGGCTGTTGTGGACGTATTTGTGAAATGTTGTAAACGCTGTGCGGAAAAGAAAGGCCAGATAAAGAAAGGAATTGTAGTCAAACCTATTTTAACTAAGGGATGGAACCATCGTGGTCAGGTCGACTTGATCGATTTTCAATCAACACCTGATGGTGAATATAAGTGGTTACTTAATTATCAGGATCACCTGACCAAATTTCTGCACTTACGGCCTCTTAAATCGAAACGCGCAGAGGATGTGGCAGCTGAATTATTAAAAATATTTCTAGAATTCGGTGCACCCAAAATATTACAAAGCGACAATGGTCGCGAGTTTGTAAACGTAATTATTAGAGAAATGGCGTCTAATTGGCCAGCTTGTAAAATTATAAATGGTCGCCCTCGGCATCCACAAAGTCAACGAAGCATAGAAAGAAGTAACCAAGATGTAGAAACCATGTTACGATCTTGGCTTCAAGATAATGATACCCAAAACTGGTCGCTTGGTTGCTATTACGTACAATGGCATAAAAATTCATCTTTTCATAGAACAATCGGAAGATCGCCATACAAAGCTCTCTTTGGGGTTGATTTTCAAGTTGGACTTAATTCCACAGATTTGCCATCTGAAATTTTTAAAAATATTACAACTGAGGAAGAATTAGAAGATGTGTTGCTTCTTGAAGCCAATAGCAATCAAGCTAATGAGGAGGAAATAGCCGACCAAAACGATGCTAATGAAACTGCTGAAAATTCGATGTCTGGCACTAAAAACATTAACCCACCTAAAGATTCTATTTATGTGGACGAGGATATTGAGAATATTGACATTGCTAATATTCCAGTAGAAATACTTAGCTGCACAGAGTGTACGATAAATAAAAAGTGTAGGCTATGTTCCCAAGAAAAAATCATTCATTTGGAAAGATTGAATTCCTGTAATGGGCAGAAAAGAGCAGCAGAAAAAATGCTGCAGGTTACAAAGAAAAAACTAAAAGATATAAGTGTAGGGGATCATGTCTCCGTAAACGTTCCCAAAGTTGATCGTAGCCCTCTTGATCCCAAAAATATTTTGGCCATGGTTATTGATCACAAAAATGGTGTGTACCAAATAGGTACTGAAAAGGGCATTTTAAACCGATGGTTTTCGAGGGATGAAATAATCCCAAACACAGCACTTAATTCGACAGAATTTAATGTTGCGTCAGACAATATTATAACATTAAGGGAAGCAGTGTCCAATTCATCTAAGTTCGGCGGCCAAGGTTTTAAAAAATGTGCTTGCCGGCCAAACAAAAATCAATGCAATACAAAGAAATGCTTTTGTTTTAAAGCATTTCAAAAATGCAATAGCAGGTGCCATTTAAGCGGGCCTTGCTGCAATAAGTAAAGAACTTCTTGTAATTAAATTTTGTGTTTTCTAAAAAGAAATTTATTTTATTTATTTTTATAACTGTTATTCGTTTAATGCATCTATAACAATATCTATTTGTTAACATTTTTTTAAAAGAATTTTATTTTATTTGTTTTTTTGTTATACTTACCTGTTATTTTTTTTAATGTATAATACCTAAATGATAAAAAATATAATTTTATAAATGTGTTTTTCTTCAGGGTATATTTTATAATGGATAAAGTGGATAATGTAAAATAAAACAGTATTGTTTTATTTGTTTTAGAAACTGACTGAAATTATCTCGGCAGATTCTAAAATAATGATAGTTCATAGTACAGCTATATCAATAGCTAAATAGTTGACAATCCGTCGGAGGCATGGTTCGCGGTTTACAAACTGACTGAAAATTTCAGTCCGATTGTAAAACGATCTGTATTTTAAAAGCGTTTTAGAAAACGTCGGGCAGTTTGCAAACTGACTAGTCAGTTTGCAAACTGACGGTTTTTGGAATCCGACTGCGACATATACAACATCTTTCCCATATTTTAAAATATTGTTCCAATATGTTTTCTATTTTGGTTCGTCAATACGTTCCCATAATGGAGAATCCACGTTCAGAACCAGGGGTTGAAAATTTTATTATAAATTTCAAAGCAAGAAGACAACTTCTAACAAATTCGGAGACAAGAATAACAGTTGAAAATGGTCACATTAATTCGCTTCAAACACTCGTAATATACATAATGTTTCAAAATTTACGCACACTATTGAATGGCGTTATAAAAACTGAAGCAAAGGTTTCTTTACGATTTTTCGATTAGTCCAATACTTGTCGAGTTATTGTGTTTTTGAAAATCTGAAAACAGTAGAAAAACGTTCAGAAAAAGTAAGAAATCATCAATATTGCTTCAGTTAAACGTATGGAGTGGACTTGTTAGGTGATCGACTGGTAAGCGTGATCCATTTCTTTATTTGTATCGATTATATTCACTTTATTTATTTTATCTGCATTTTGATCAACAATGGAAAAGCTGTAAAGTTATATACATATTCAGCAACAAATTCTCTCAGAATTCCTAAATTAAGTACCTTTAAATGTGCGCCAAAATATGATCTTTGTGCATGAAGAAACGCCCCTCATTTCGCATAAATTGTTGTCGAATACCTCGATTGGCAGATATTGTCCAATTGCTTGTCGCCACATTCCTCAGATCTACCCTCATGCAATTTTACGATTTACACGAAGTGTACGAAGCAAGTAAAATATCTCTAAAATTTCGTATCAACCGACTAATGAACCCACTATACCAAATCACCGCCTCGGCTGTGCGGATCTTTTGGTGAAGACCCCAGCCCACTAGATGTTCCCCGTGTGATCCACGTGCCACGAGCCAAACAATAGTTGCCAGCCATATACGCCTGGTTGTTGTTATTTTCCTTAATCACAATCACATGTAAATATACAGGGCAAATACACTGATGATGATGATTTTTTTTTTGAAATTTAATTAAACTTGTCTTTTTGTCATAACGGTTTCTTAAGAATAGCACATAACACATACAAAGTTGAATTCATGAGATTTGACAATTTTTAGTATTTAAGTTAATTTCATGAATTGATTTTGTTTTTGTTAAAATTTGATTGGAATGAAATAATTAATAAATTTGTTTTGGTTAAGCATTAAAATAAATTTTTGGTTTTTTTATTTTTTACATGGTATAACGAACAGCATTTCTTACAGCATTCAACTGATTTCTTAAATACACTCATTAATAACACATTCAATTTGATAATAAATGCCTAGATAAGGTGCCGAAGTATTCTTGGAAAGCACCGAAAGACGCTTTTCTGGGGTGGGGAGTACCGTATATTTTGAATGAGTTGTAGAACTACGTGTTTTATAAAACTTTAAAAATAACAGCGGAGATTGGAAGAATGTCCAGTCGTGTTCAAAAATGTGTTGTACAGCAACAGTTGTAAGTTTATTGGTGGTTGTGTTATTACTCAACAAAGGCTCACATTGTATCATTAACTAAATAGACCTAGATGTATACTTTAAAAATATTTATATTCTGCTCCACAAATGAACTGGACCATTTGCATGTATAGATTTATACATTTATATAGTTTACTGTTGGACTTGGAAAAGCTTGTAATCATATGGATTTCTACATCTGAGTTGGATCTTGACGTAGGGATCACCGAGGTCGCAAGTATCCTATAATAATTGGATAAGGCGTATTGTTGTCACTATTGAAAGTAAGGAGATTTCTAAACATAGGGAGCATACATTGGAAGTGAAAACAGTTTGGATTGCTACTAGCTTGATGGATAGTGCAAGGTTCCCGTGGACTTGAATTTTAGCAGTAATGGAGTCTGCATTGGAGTTATAGAGGAGGCGATTAACAACTGTAGCTGTTACAGGTAGCCTTGTTTTGCTGAGGTTTCTAGAGGATTAGGAGGCGGACTGCTTGTGTTGTTTCGACTGACATCTTGTGGGAAGTGCTTCAGTGAGCTTAAAAAAGGTATATGTTAAATAAATCTAAAACAAATAAGTCCTTAATACTGAGTGAATTACATATTTGAAACAACTACTTACTTTAACAGATATTTGAAATAATAACATGTGTAACAGGTATTATTTGATTGTCTTTTCACTTTTATAAATTTTTTACTTTGACAGTAGTAGAAATGTAATATTTTTTAATAATTTTCTTGGTATTGATCAACTATTTCAAATGATTTGATAATGCATGTACCCAACTTGAGTTAAGAGTGGCTGTTCTCATAGAGCTAGAAAAATAAAAATAAACTTAAATAGAACATTTTATAAAAGGGCATATATCTTATATTAATTTATCTAAACAAAAATTTATTTCAATACGAAAATAAAATCATACAAGCTTAAATGGTCATTGATCTATACGAGTTAATTAGATTGAGTAAAATAAATAGCACCGAACGTGCAGCTCTTACAATACTTACTATTGCATTGTTCAAACAGCTGTCAAAAGTGACGTTACTGATGTTTTTAAGGTTGGGTTAATACACTATAAAAATATTAGAAGTTACAGCCTGCTCTAAGTAAGGTTAAAAAAGATAGACTATACTTTATTTCAGGTGCTTCGTTGTTATATTAAGCAAAAGGTTTTAAGGACAATTTGGGCACTTAACGCTTTTGTACAAGTTTTCCCGCATTGGTTTTTTGGATTCTAGTTCTTTCCCCGCATCCTTTGGTCTAAATTAAAAAATCCGCAAGGTTTCAAAACCTAATTCCATTCATTTAAAATATTAACGTCTCCCAGCTTAGTTAGGATCAGCGTTTTAAATCTATATTTAGCTTTGTCCTCGCATGCCGTGACGCAATGTGCCTTTATCATATTTTTAATGAGTTCTCGACGCCAGATAGGCAATTGCTTTGCCTACAGGTGGTTCCCCATAAGTTGAACAGAGTACGAAATTAAGTAACGCCTGAGCGTAGCCATTTGGCTTTAGGATTTCAACCCGGATTTTTCATTCAACGTCCGGCACGAAAACCGTCCACAAATATTGGCCGGTGTGTTTCCGAGGCGGTGTCGTTGGCCAAGCTCTGTGTTAAGTGACGTGTTGATAAATGTTTAGCCGAGGAGATCTATATTGTGAAGCAGGCACCTCCAATTACGATCGAAGCGGATATTAAATGGAAACCTCGTTTATGTGCTAAATTATCGTAATGGAATTACGAGTCTCGTATCGTAACCCTGCCTTTCGTATGTGCAGCCGAATTCTTTCAAAGGTATTGTGTCAGTTCATAATAATTGTAACGGGCGGAAATATACCGTGAAGTGATGTTCAAAGTGTCATATCATGGTCGTTCATTTAAGCGTTAAGATGTTGAACGGAAATTACCGCCTTAAAGTTAATTTTCAGTATTTGTCGTCAAGATTTATTGCTGTAAAGCAGTATCTCATTGTAAATTTAAGGTTGCCACTGTTTTTGGATGTAATTATGTCGTTTGTTATTACTTTTACCGCTTGTGTAAATTTTAAAAGTTGCACCATTAGCCTCACTAACCTTTTTCGAGTATTTCTAACTGTAACGAGTAATTCTTTTGATGTTCATTGTCACCTATATATTTTCCTAAGTTAATATAGTTTATTTTTAATGATTTGTGTTTTTCATTTATGGATTGATGATGTTTGCATGTGTATATTGTCTATTTTTTCGATGTACAGGGATTCAGACAGCTGTAAGAGAATGTATCTCCTAATATCTCCTAATACAAAGCTCCATTAAGAGAATTGTTAAAGGAAGACACTAGTTGGGTGTGGACGGAAACACAATACATGCAAAATCATTACAGAAAATTAAAAAAGTTGTTAGCGCACCACCTGTTTTGGCAAATTTTGATGAACAGAAGGAAAACACAATACAAACAGATGCCTCAAGAGATGGAATTAGGTGCTGTCTCTTACAGCAAGGCAAACCAGTGGCGTACGCATCAAGGTCACTCACTGAAACTGAAAAAAATTATGGACAAGTCCATAAATAATTTTTAGCAATTTTGTTTGCTTGTACAAAATTTCATCTTTACATTTATGGAAGACGTGTTCTTGTCGACACTGATCATAAACCGATAGTGTCAATCATGCAAAACTGTATCGGATGTACACTCAGACAGATTACAGCGCATTAAAATCAAACTATTAAAGTACAACTTAATAGTGTAATATAAGCCAGGCAAAGAAATGCATGTTGCAGACCTATTATCAAGAAACTTTTTGAAAGAAAATAGTGGTGATGATACATTTATAACTGAATATGTGCATGTACTACTGGAGAAAGACATTAGTGTCTCTGAAGAAAGAAAAGAAGAATTTAGACTAGAAACGCAAAGGGATGAAGAGATGAGAACATTGGTCCGAATGTTTAATAATGGATGGCCAATAAATTTTTCAAAAACACCAGAAATTGTAAAACCTTACTGGAATTATAAAATGAAATTCACATTGCTACTGGAATATTATTCATGAAAGACCGGGTATTTGTACCAGAATGCATGAGAAACAATATGTTGACACAGATGCACACCACAGCTCGTTTTGGTATTACCAAAAGTCAGCAACGTGCCAGACAAGTTCTATTTTGGCCAAACATGAATAATGATATCAGTAATTTTGTAAATAAATGTAAAATCTGTGAAAAATATCGAAATAATAATGTGAAGGAACCCATGGTCTTGAGAGAATTGCCTAAAAAACCATTTGAGGTTGTAGGAAGTGATATTATGGAATTTGAAGGAAAGTCATTCGTGGTGATTATTGATTACCTAACAAAATGGCTCGAAATAATTAAATTAAAGGATAAAACATCAAATAGTGTGGTAAACGCTTTTAAAAAAGTCTTTGCCACACATGGCATACCAAAAACTGTAATTTCAGATAATATGTCGTATGAATCCAGTGAAGGTTTGCGATTTACTAGAGAGTGGCAGTTTACGTTTCAAGCATCGAGTCCAAACTACCCTAGATCAAATGGTCTAGCAGAACGAGCTGTCCAAACCGCAAAGCAACTACTTAGAAAATGTAACGATATCAATTTAGCATTGCTTGAATATCGTTGTACTCTGATAACTGGCTTGAATAAAACACCATCTCAACTTTTAATGAATCGATTATTAAGAACCAAAATGCCAATATGCAACAAATTATTAACACCGAAAAAAGAAAATTTAGATGAAGAAAGAACCAAGCTTGAAATGAAGAGAAAACAATACAAAAATGAATATAACAAAAGAACAAGACAAAGAGTGGATATGGAGCAAAATGACAATGTTACCATCAGAAGTGGCACGGAATAGGAACCTGGAAAAATCCTAGCCAAGCAAGAACACTCGCCAAGATTAGAGTGCTTTATTAACCAGGCAAGCTTATCCCACTAGATTTTGTGTCACAGGGATTTTAGCGCCAAGCCGTTGGCTGCGCTGACCGGTAACCGTGCGTTCTGTCGTCTGTCAACCAAACAAGACTAGAAACCGTTGGAGTACGTACTGCTCGATCCAGACGAACAATGCATGCTGATTTAAATCTTGGTGCATTCCATTACGATGCTAATTATAATTACAGTCTTCATCCAAGTGTGGTTATTTAAATCTATACAGTGTGTAGGTGTTGTTCTGTGCTGTCAACTGTATCTGTCAGTTCTATTGATTTCTGTCACTCGTCACTGCTGTTTGAACTAAGGTACTATTAAAGTTCTCTAATTTGAACCACGTGCGTGTTAGTTAACAGTCTTTTCGTTTCGATTTTTTCTGCTTTCTTTTTATTTGTTTAAAAGCCAATCTTTTTCAAGACGGATTAAATTAAATGACATGATCGTTGTTTTTCCGACTTACCGTATGCTATTTGGAAGGTAACTAGAATTTGAATTTGCCGCCACTTTCAGTAACTCAAAATGGCGGATAAGCTTGCTCGTATAAATATAGTACTTTAGCCAAGATCATACTGGGTGCAGAACGATAAAGGCAGCGTTATATGAAGAAATAGATATCATCTAAGAAGATCACAGAACACACCAGAGGAGAAACATGTGGATAGTGAAACTGAAATTCAAAGTGGTGAAGTGGAAAAAGTGTATGGCAGTGGCGATAACGGACATATACCAGTGCGATCTAAAAGGCCAGTAAAAATGCCTCTAAAGTTTAAGGATTACGTTTTAAGCTAATGTTATATGTTAAGTTGCGATACAATTATAAGTTCAGTTCTGAAGAAAGGGAGATGTATGATAGATAATCATTAGTGTAAGCAAGTCTCTGTATGATACATGTCCATCGACAGTTCTAATAAATGATACAACAATAACTTGATTGATACCCATTGAAAAAAATGAATTACCATAAGTAAGTCAAAAAGAACTAAATTACATCTTGATTTTGAACTATTTTCCTAAAAATATACAAAACACTTAATAAAAACAATTTTTATTGACTGTTATGATTAATACACTCGTTGTTGTGTAAATGCCATCTTATTTTCCTTTTTGCTTGATACCGGTAAACTTAATGCAGTGTAAACTTTTGCCCGTCACAGAGACAAATGTTTACATAAACAAAATGCAATCTGACATTCACCTACAGTAAGTCTGTTAAGACATGACTAGATTTTTTACTTCCTTTTACGAGTACGATAAAGGAAGTATTGGATTCACCCCAAAAATTCAAAATTGAGTTTTCAACAGATCTTCACGTTTTAGAGTCCTCTGAACTAAAAACCATGTTTTTGCTCATTGGTCTGTGTGTCTGTCTGCGTGTCTGTGTGCCTGTCAACAGAATATCTTAAAAACGATAAGAGGTATGGCGTTGAAACTTCATATACAGTGTCCGGCAAAAAGAAAGCATAATATGGGAAAAAAAAATTATTTTTGATTTTTCAGTAAAACTTTACGTCAATAATTTGTGCTTGTCTAAAAACCTATTTAGCCGCTATCATATATAGGTACCGAGTGCTTTTTACTTGTTTAGAAAATAAAGTTTTTCGAATTATCAAAATAAAAAAAAAATTGAACTTTAAGTGTCTTTGTATGTGAAATTTTAAAAAATATTTAAAAAATTGAAAAATTTATTTTTAGCTAAAGTTAAAAAAATTAGGGGTTTTCTGGCCTTGAGACTGTTTAGTTAGCTAAAAATAACACACTCTAAAAAAGTCTCATTGAAATATTGCTTAATTTCCGAAAAATAGCACTTTTTGGATTTTGACAATTTCGAAAAACTCCATTTTCTAAATAAGTAAAAATCGCTCGGTATACAGTGTGCCCAAGATAAGGAGGGCCAGTATGGGGATCTCGGTAATGGTAAGAGATACAAATTTGGTTAAATGGGAAGAAAGTTGCGCAATTAAAGGACTAAAAAATTGACGTCTAGAAATCCTTGATATGATTTTTCGTTTTTGAGATATCTCAAAAAAACCGAATTTTTGGATTTTCTTTTTTATTTTTTTCTGGCGTTAATATTACAGTTAGAGCGAAACTGATTAAACTTCTTTATAGCAACTTTTAATGGACTTAATGATTACGTTATCAATTTTTTTATCCGACGTTTCGTCTTCGTGAAACCATCATCAACTTCATTTTTTTAAATACGGTCCTGGTTTTTTTATGCCAAATTTGCAAAGCCCTTGTTACTTTAAATTCAACAATGTACCACATATTATGGTTTAGTTACGTTTCGACCTTTTTTCTGATCATCATCAGAAAATTTTTAGATACGGACCTGCATTTCTCATAATTTGCTAAAAATAAGTTCATACAGTAAGTTAGGCCTTTTTCCATGCCGTTAAAATATTAAAATGCACATCATAATGTCATAATTCTGATACATTAATTTAATAAGCAACCAATAACTATTAACAATAAGCAAAAAAGAAATGAACAAAAGATAGACAGAAAGAATAACAAAACGAACATCGAAACCATTTAATAGGTATTAAATTTACAGAACGTATTCAAAAAGGTTGCCATCAATCTCTATGCATAAATAACATCTAACTGTAGAATCTAAAACATTATTCAGCAATACTGGCGTTATACTTTGAAAGGCTTCAAGAACCAATCTTCTAAGTTCTTCTTCTATTTCAAAACGTTAAATACCTATTACACTGTTTCAAGGCTCGTTTTCTCATTCTTTCAGCATATCTTTTGTTCATTTATTTGTTGTTTATTGTTAATAGTTATTGGTTGCTTATTAAATTAATGTATCAGAATTATGACATTATGATGTGCATTTTAATATTTTAACGGCATGTAAAAAGGTCTAACTTACTGTATGAACTTATTTTTACCAAATTATGAGAAATGCAGGTCCGTATCTAAAAAAAATTCTGATTATGATCAGAAAAAAGGTCGAAACGTAATTAAACCATAATATGTGGTACATTGTTGAATTTAGAGTAACAAGGGCTTTGCAAATTTGGCATCAAAAAACCAGGATCGTATTTAAAAAAATAAAGTTGATGATGGTTTCTCGAATACGAAACGTTGGATAAAAAAATTGATAACGTAATCATTAAGTCCACTAAAAGTTGCTATAAAGAAGTTTAATCAGTTTCGCTATAAATTTAATATTAACGCCAGAAAAAAATAAAAAATAAAATCCAAAAATTCGGTTTTTTTGAAATATCTCAAAAACGAAAAATCATATCAAGGATTTCTAGACGTCAATTTTTTAGTCCTTTAATTGCGCAACTTTTTTCTCATTTAACCAAATTTGTATCTCTTACCATTACAGAGATCCCCATACTGGCCCTCCTTATCTTGGACACACTGTATATGATAGGGGCTAAATAGGTTTTTAGACAAGCACAAATTATTGACGTAAAGAGTTTTTTTGAAAATAAAAAATATTCCCATATTATGCCGACTTTTTGGCGGACGCTGTATAGGTTTTGTGTACTATCTAGATGCGGCAGCAAGCTTTTGGACAAAAGTATGGTGGTTACTCTTGTGATTTTTCAGTTTTTTATATATGTATTTATATAATCCGTGACCTTATTTACCCGTAGGATGTTAAGGTATTACAATTCAAATAATAATAAAATTCGAAAAATATAAATTATAAATTCATAATTCAGTTATAACTATGTACACTAACTACTATCACTTCATTCTTTCTGATACTCCGTCCCATTTTCGTATGTATTTCAAGTTTTCTTTGTTAACAAAACATCCTACCCCTTCTCTAGCTCTATTTCCTTCTTTTACCCCACTATATATCAACAGGTGCCCTCCTTTTAATAATGTTTCTCCTTTATCTTTCTTTTTCGTTTCGGTAATACGCACAATATCTGCCTTCACGTTTTCCAATTCTTCCACTAGCTCCTCTCCCTTTCCTGTTAGACTCCTAACGTTCCACGTTCCTATTTTTCAAAGTTTTTCACTCTTTATTATTTTTCCTTGTAACATATCTTTTTCCTTGTCCATAGCACGGTCTTCATCTGTTTTATCCGTCCTAAGTGTTTTATCTAGTTTTTTGATTTTCCAGTTTATTTATGTGGGGATTCCATTGCCATGTTTCATTCCCTACTTGAATTTTGCCTTTTTCAACCTTAGCGTTTTGTCCTTTTCTTCTTACTTCTTGTAACTTTAATCTCAGCTGTTTATGCATCTCTCTATCCTTCTTTGCTAAATCATTATTAATGTATATACGTTCTCTTAGTTTTCTCAGTTTTTCTCAGTTTATGATCAATTTATAATCAAGGAGTTGTTAACCAAAATGACGGTGTAATAGTTTATATAAAAGATTCACACAACTATAAATCTGAACTTATAAACTTGGGCAAAATCAAAATAATCAAAATATCCATTTATGCTACTGATAAGATAGTTGTAGTAAGTGCGATCTACAGGTCACATTCGATATGTGTTAATCAATTTAATGAAGATTTGCAAAACTATTTGAGAAATGAAAATAAAATTAAAAGTGACGTTCATTTTTTGGTTGGCCATATAAATATTAACATTAAATCAAATGCCGATTTTTGTCAAGATTACCTCAATATAATGAGCAAAGCCGGTTTTACATCGTTAATAAATAAATACACAAGAGTAAATAAAGATTCAAAGTCATGTATTGATCATATATTTTTAAAACAGATTGAAAACAATTCGCATGAGTCATTTGTCCTTAAAACTAATATTAGTGATCATTTTTGTATAATTTCACGCTTAAATTTGAAAGCACCGATTGAAAAACGTAGTAACTTGAGAACTATAACTAAAGTTGATGAACACAAATTAAATAATACTTTAAAAGACGAGAATTGGAATCAGATATATGCCACAGCTAATGTAGATCAGGCAACTAACATATTAACTAGTAAAATTCAAAATGTCATTAAACTTTGTACTGTAACATATCGTATTAAATCTTCACAAGTTCGGCGTAGTCCTTGGATTACGAGCGGCCTTCTAAAATATGTCAACAAAAAAATATGTTATACAGAAAGCATATGTCACAACCTGATAACTTAGATATTGCACGTGAGTATGCAAAATATAAAAATAAGCTAACAGAATTGATTAGGGCCACAAAAACTAAGTATTACCAAAACAAAATTGAACAAAATAAGGGCTCTAGCAAAACATTGTGGGCTATGGCAAAACAATTTATAAATAAAGAACACTCAAACTTGGAAATAAAAGAAATAAAGATTAATAAAGTTACCGTTACAAATCAAATTGGCATTGCAAATCAATTTAATAAACATTTTGTTACCATTGGTGAAAAAATGGCAAAAACTATACCAAAACCCGCTCAAGAGGTACCTGCTGGACATATAAATATCAACCAAACCCTGTACCTCCATCCAACAGATGCTAATGAAGTTGAGGAGTCAGTAAAGCAACTCATACCAAAAAAAATCACCAGGTCAAGTTGGTATTACAACAGAAATTCTTAAAAGTATCATAAAACATATAAAACATCCAGTTGTACATATTATGAATAATATGTTGCAGTCAGGAAATTTTCCTTCTGCATTTAGAATTGCAATAGTAAAGCCACTTTTTAAAAAAGGCGATAAAACAGATCTCAACAATTATCGACCGACAGAAAAAATTATAAAGAATAGAATTATTAGCTTTACAAATAAATACAACATTATTTCTCATAGACAGTTTGGTTTGAGAGAAGGGATATCGACGGAAAACGCAATATATTTTCTGACTGACAATATATATAAAGCGATTGATAATAATAAAGAGATTTTGTGCATTTTTTTGGATCTTGCCAAGGCGTTGGATACAGTTAATCATAAAATATTATTACGTACTTTAGAAAATATAGGTTTCCGTGGTGTATCATTAAATTTAATAAAAACCTATTTAGCGAATAGAATTCAATATGTAAAAATTGATAATTGTATAAGTGAGGCGTGTACTCTAACATGTGGTGTACCCCAAGGTACTGTTTTGAGGCCTATTTTATTTTCATTGTATATAAATGACTTGCTTGCACTTAATACAGTTGGTATAGCATCTTCTTTTGCAGATGATACAGTATTAATGTATACGGGTAATACTTGGGACGAAGTAAAAAGTACTACTGCGGAAGAAGATTTTAAATTAATTAAAAGTTGGTTTAATCAAAATTTCTTATCTATCAATTTCACGAGGACGAAATATATATCTTTCTCTTGTTACTCAAAAAAGACACGAAAACTTACAGATTTAATTATTATGGATGGGCAAAAAGAATAGCGTATAGAACCAACTAATAACTTAAATTATCTGGGTATATGCATAGATCAACATCTTAAATGGGACATACACGTAAACCTACTAATAAAAAAATTAATATCAATCTTATTCATATTTAAACAACTTAAAAATATATTAGATATTAAAAATTTAAAAATACTGTATCAGCTCGTCTCTCATTTCCGTCATTATATTTATTATTAAGGCTAATTTACGTTGTTTGTTTTTATCGTCCATGTTTACTTTTACTTTATAACTGATTTTTTTCTTAATACAGTCCTGCTTTCTCAACTACCGATAACGACGTCACCTCGTAGAAGGTTCGATCCCGATTGTCCCGTCGGAGGTCAAAGCCTTTATCAGTGCCTCGATCGTTTCACACACTTGCTATACTTTTACCAAAGAGCATTGCTCTTTGCTTTTACTAATGTTTGCATTTACTAATTTAAAATAACTGGCTTTAGTAGCTCCTTTAAGTTCTCACAACCCCTGGGGATGTCTTCGCGCTCACGCGCTTCGGCGTACGGTGTGTTGCCTATCTTCAAAAATTTTGGCGTGGCCCCAATACTTGTTTTGTTATTGTCTTTATCAGTTAGTTGCATGCAATTCTCCACCTTATTAGTTATCTTCTAACCTTCACCCGTTTTAATTATGGCAAATAGCTCACTCAGGTTTGTACGACTCGTTATTTCCTCACTTCACTATCTTTCCGCGTTTTTGAGTAGCTCGATATGGCCCAATTTGGAATTTAATGTCGGAGCTTCTAAACACGTTATCATCCGCAAACGTATTCCAAATGGAAGTTTTTAAATTTTTTTTCAAAAACTGCTCCAACATTTTTTTTTCAATCTACATTTTTATTACATTTTTAATGTGTATTGATATGAGATAGGTAATTTTCCAGTAGAATGCCTCTAAAATGGTTTTCTATTTTTTTATTACTAACTCATATTTTAAATAGAACACCTGTATATTATTACATTTTTGAATTTAGCTTGAAATTTTAGAGAAAATTTGTCTCTTGAACTAACGCTTTATCTTGTACCGTTTTTGTAGAATTTATAATTTTTGAAAATTTTTGACAAATGCTTAAAAATTAAAATAAAATTTTTAACTAATTATAAGATCACTATAAAAGGAAGTTGTGTGTGTGTATCATACCAGATTTTTTCTACGATCGTGTCAAAGTGACACCTTTTTGCACTGTTGCTAGTGTCAAAAACGACGTTTGTACATTCTTAATATTAGCGCCCAAAATACGTCTTATTCGCACGTTGCCATTAGAGGAGTGTTTTAATACTAATTAAAACACGCTTTGCCGTAAGTTTTAATGTCAACATAACCTAGAATATCTAACACAATTACACAATGTGACGGGAAAAGTGTCACAGAACTAAGTTTTTATATTTCTGTTACGATCGTAGAAAAAATAACGTATGATACACGTGTATAAGAGCCATTAAAGCACTAGCAACGTTAAAAGCACTCCGCTAGCGCGTCGTCCTTTTAAACTCGTCGCACGTACTTTAAAGGCGTACTTATACACTAGTATCATAATATACTAATTTATCTTTCTTTCCAAGGTCTGCCCTAATTTTTTTAACACACAATACAAGGCAACCCGTAAGGCTGGCGTTTGGCTTATGTTGAAATAATAGGGACAGATTGATACATAGGAATCACGTATTGTCGATTCACACGCGTCGTATGAAGTTAAACAAGGCTTTATTTCAAAGACGAATGTTGGCAGATCGGCGTAAACTATTTTATAAATGGTAACAGATTCGCTTGCGCTGTAAAATTGTATTCAAAATATCGACGCTTTTGTAGGCATTTTTCATTTGTATTTCTGTCATCCAACAGTAAAATTTACTTGTGAAAAATAGAAAACAGAAACTGTAAAATAGCTTACAGGAATATACGATTTTTGATCTTTCATTTAAGACCTCAGTGAACTATTTCTGACGTTTAATTATTGATAGTACGTGATTTCTAAATAAATTCAAGCTGTTGTCATTTAGGACGAATATTACAACGCCAAATGTCCGTTATCGGTGCTGTTTTTGCAGACACCTGATAAATTTCCACATAAACAGCGTATAATTAGTTTAGGCATTGTACGACAGATGTCGTATTGTCGTTACAAAGCCATATACAAAACCAAGGTTGTGAACATGGCACGAAGTGCGTTAAATTTAGGACGTGGATATAGTCCCGTACGTGGGACCCGAAAATAAAATTTAAAGTCCCGCACGGGCGGAGTTAAAATCACGCGTTTGCCCGTTTGTCCTATGGTACGGGATTGCTAATTATTCGTTAGAATCCCGACATACTTTCATATACTTTTGCACTATAATTTCTAAAATGGTAGTATTAGGTAGAGACGTAGGTAAATGAATATTTTAAGTTATTTAATAAAAACCGATTGCAAAACCGATAATAATTTAATAGAAAGCTACTAGATAGAATGAGCAACAAAATATATGTTTTTCTTTTTACCTATATATTAATAAGAATTTTACACTAACAAATGCCTATAATAAATCAGTATTGTGTGATCTTCCATAAAATACAACATACAGTATTGATTTGCAGTAATTTTGGAGGCTCTTTAATTTTTCCTTTCTTTCTTTCTTGGTAAACCAATAGCTGTTAGCGATCTTCCTCTAGGTCTACCTCGAGATTTTATTGCTTCCTAAAAATATGTGATTACTAAAATCTAAGAAATGTCCGTAAAAGTAAATGCTTATAACATACCGGCAAACAAATGTTATTCTCCTTAGCATAGAATTTCGGCTTAGACCGCGTAGTATTTTATATGAACACCCAGCAGTTTCTGGCTTAATGTGCCTTGCATCTTGTAAAGTCGAGCAAAAACCCGCGCGATGGTCATGCTCTTTGGTGGCTCGTGTTGTTTGAGTATCTTGAGAACGAGGATACTTAGGCAGATTTGGCCGTTTTGCTGTTTGTGCATCCATATTCACTAACGTTTCGCAAGACCTTGCAGCTTGCATCATCAGAGTGAAAGTCGCACTCAGTGCTGCAAGGTCTTGCGAAACGTTAGTGAATATGGATGCACAAACAGCAAAACGGCCAAATCTGCCTAAGTATCCTCGTTCTCAAGATACTCAAACCACACGAGCCACCAAAGAGCATGGCCATCGAGCGGGTTTTTGCTCGACTTCACAAGGTGCAAGGCACATTAAGCCAGAAAATGCTGGGTGTTCATATACAAATACTACGCGGTCTAAGCCGAAATTCTATGCTAAGGAGAATAATTCGAGTAACCGCGAAAGCCTCAAACAAAACAAATGTTATGTAAACATGATCCATCATCAACAATTTCTGAATAATTCATATCACAAACGATTTCTTCTTTTGTCTCTACAGAATGGGATTAATCGAATTATAGAATATTGTTAACATTTTCTTCGCTCATAATGTCTACCAAATTTTTGGTGCTTTGGCAATCATGTTCTACTACTAGTAGATTATTATTACTGTAATAATCGTGTTCTACAAATCCTTCGTTCAATACCAAATTATTGGTGTTTTGGCAATTACTATATACGTCGTTTTGAAAATTAATAATTTCAACTTTCTCGTGAATGCAAAGTATTTTATAACATAATACTTTAATGTTGAGTTTGCGATACTGTATAACTTGGGGCAGTGATTTTTAGCATTGTCAAGAGTTTTGCAATTTAGTTTCGAAAATTGTACTTTATTCTGTTTTTCATGTAACATTATGGCTTCATTTAATTCTTCATAACTGTTAAAGGCATCGTTTATCTTTAATTCATATGAAGTTGCCATTATCAATCAATAACGTTAATAGCAGATGACAATATTAATTAATATACATCGATGAACAGAACAGCTGACCGACACACTATAAGAACGAGGAACGGATAAGAGTACAAGAGGAAAGACCGCGCAAACGTGTGATAAAACTTCGCCCGTGTGGGACTTTAAATTTTATTTTCAGGTCCCACGTACGGAACTATATCCACGTTTGGCAATGCAATGGGAAATGCGAAATTTACAATACGGTAAATCGCGAATACGAGTGACAGTGAATGATTATTATTAGAGCTCGGATTCATAGCTGTTTTGCTATACGTAATAATTAATAGCTGAACAGAAATGTTTAGAACGAAATATGAATTATGAAGAAAACAATTGTTGAAGAATATTTATTTTTAGGTTGAAAAATAATGTTTTTCCGCAACCGTCTTGAAAGTCATTACTACTAAAATCTGTCATTAAAGTAGACGTTTCTCTTACTTTTATAACAGTTATATTATAGAGTTGTTGGGAACAAATTTGCTTTACATTGTCACAAACTCACAGTCTCTTATAAAAATATTATACAGTGTGGTACAAAAGTCTGGAACACCTGAAATATCTTGCAAAATCCTGTTTTGTGGCAAAACCGCTTGAAGGGGTCAAAAAGCATTGTAAATTTGCTATCTTTTAAAATACTCTAGAACTATATACAGTGGCGTACACCAGCAGGGTCAATTGGAGCATTTTTTTTAAATGATAACCCCAATATTTTGTTCGAGGAAGTGGAAGAGCACATCGTTTTGAGTATTGTAGTATAAAAGTTTTATGAAGTTGCATAAAGAAATTTTCGAGAAAAATGCAAATAAAGCAAGATGTTTCAGGTGTTCCAGACTTTTTTACCACACTGTATAGTCGTACAATATGCAGCCTTATGGAAACGATAATGAAGATTATTAAACATAAAAAAAAAATTTAACCTGACTTGTTCAGCTGCTGTAAGCGTTAATCGTTACTTTTGATTGTTTAGTTACAAAACCGTTGCTTTAAATAACTAAAATATTTTATAATATTAATTTTAATCAAAATTACTATTTATTTCTAACTTTGATACGGCCCTGTCGCTGGATGCGCGCCTCTAAAAAGCATTATTTTATAGATGTTTTATAAGGATCACCTAAATAGTTTAATTATCACGTTCAACACAAAACTGTTGAATGTAGATATGCAATGTATAAATAAAACAATTTTAGAAATAATTTGTTTGATAGTATCTTGTAATGCTTAAATAATCTATTATAAAGTGGTAATCTCATTTCCAATGTGTTAATATTTGAATAATAATTTACTGTTGAACTAATTTCAGTGACTATTTCCCGCATCTCCTATTATCCAATCAAACGCCATAATTTTCCAAAATTCAACCAATCACGTGTTTTTATAGTGGCAAAAAATCAAAATTTTTCCTTGAAATTTTATCAGTTTCTTTTACCACTTGTATCCATGGAAACCACCAAATATGTTGTTTTAAGCAATGTGGCATTTGAAAAACGTCATATAACTGTCATTGTGAATATATAGTATAAATGTCATATTCAATGTATACTGATACAAAATTAACCCATATTTGGGAAATACTCCACGAAATGTGTTTCGGGCTCATGATTTTGCTCGGAACACGTTTTACTCAAGATTTGGTGTTTTTTGGCAATGCCCTCAACAAAATAACTTTGACAAATTCCCTCATCTATAAAGTTAGTTTGTCTTGTGACATTGCCAAAACAAGAAACTTTCGCAAAACATTTTCACCGGCAAAATCATTTGCCCTTAATACATTATTACTGATAAAAATTCAGTCATTAAAATAAGTAGATTTTGGCTTAAATATCATGAATCTGGGAAGTATATAGCTGGTTGAAGAAGAGAAATTATAACCCTGTATAGTGTATATGCTAGGATACCTGACTCTCGCTCAGGAGACCCGTGTTCATTTCCGCTACCGAAAACTTTTTTAAAAATTGAATTGTAGTTTATATCTTCACGTACATTACTAATAATAATGTAACAGATTAGTTTTTTATGTAATACGTATGTACTTTCTTGCTTAATTTACTACTAATGTACTTATTAAATGTTGTATTCATATATTATAGCATATATCCATTTCCACCACTTGGGGGGGTGGAATTTTAGAAATCCTCCCATTTTATTCTATGAAATATTTAGAATTCGTGAAAACACAGTTTACCCCATTTCACCCCTTAGGGGTAAAATTTCGAAAAATTATTTCAGTCAGTCTTATACTGAAATGAACCCAGAGCGAAAAAAATCATTCTAACCCCCTACCCCTTTTCGGTTTTCCGTTTGTACCGCTTTAGTGGTGAAATTTAAAAAAAACTTTAAAACCCCTTTCTAAAGATTTAAAAAACACATCTATATACCAAAAAAGAATGCTCTAACTTAACAATCACAGGAGATACAAGGAGTTCTATACTTCACCCCGAATGCAGATTCGAACTTTAAGGGTTGATTAGGGTAAAATCCCGAAATGAGTTTTTAGACATTTGCATTGGATACTTATGCAAGCAAACACCAA
>CALNHX010010429.1:0-40352 GCA_940337035.1 Agriotes lineatus
CTACCTCAGCGCTATGCCGGCTGAACGCACCCACTCTGTGTCTGTGATATTACATACTTATTAAATGCACGCTCGCTTGAATTTTGCGCGCGCATGACGCAATTATTTAAATTTCAGGTAGGTATATAAGACTTTCATTTACAAAACAGTCGCGGGCCGCAAGACGGAGCGCCGGGGGCCGCATGCGGCCCGCGGGCCGCGGGTTGCCGACCGCTGATTTAGATCACAGGTAGTAGACTTCAGAAAGAATTTGACACATACCTAACCATCAAAAATGGCGAAACGTCTATTTGTTTAAAATTTCATATCAATATTTTTATTAAACTATTTTTCACGACAATATGTCGTTTGTTTTGACTATATTTTTCTCCTAAAAATTTTTTCATCTAACTTTTAATGTAGAGGATGCTCTAAATAGCACATTATTCAACCAAGACATTCTTGATCTATCTAATCCAACGTTTCTCCTCTTCGAAGAAGTCCATAACGCTTAAAATAAGATTTTAGGTTTGCTCCCTTGCTTGTTATTGGGCGTTATTTTACTGTAGTTTTAGACAAATGTCACATTGACAGTATTATAAAACAAGCCATAGTTAAAGCGGACCTGACCAAAATCTGCAGATTTGTTGTTTCGTCCAGTTCCTTATTGTTAAATATTAAGAGGAAATTGTTAGGTCACAGAAAAAGGGTAATGTGTAGACCTTAAGCCACCACAGCGGCTAAACCTTTAACACGTAGTAGATAGGAAATCCAAACAGGGAGATGTGCTATGTCTATACAGTGTGGTCCATTAAGTGTGCAACAAATGGGAAATTTTTTTATTAGTTGTAAAACACAAATTTCAATACCGCCAAAAGTTAGTGCATGTTTGATAACCATATCAGATGCCCTTAGAATGGCTTCAAGTCAAACAATATACAGGGCAGGATAAAAAATATGAAATTCGTTCAAGAATAAAGTTACCTTATTTCAAAAAATATAGCAAAATTTTATTGAGAAAAGTTGTTTAGAATCAAAAGTTATGCTCAAATACAAAGTCACGGCCTCCTATTCGAATTTTGATTCTTTTTTTGTAAAATTTTGTATTATCCCCGTATGATACATATTTTTATTATTCTGATTTTATTAAGAGTTTTTCATATGTAAATTATTATTAGTAAAGCATTTGCCTTGTTAAAAAGAATATTTGCGAAATTCTAAAGTTCTGTTAAATATCGTTGCAACAAACATGAAGTGGACGCTTACCTAAAAAAATATAAATCCAAGTAAATTTTACAAATACGCTTCAAGTTGCTAAAAGTTATTTAAAAGGGATGTGGTTGTGGCTACTTTAAATACATATAAAATCAAAATAATAAAAATATGTATCATATGGAGGTAATACAAAATTTTCCAAAAAAGAATCAAAATTCGAATAGGAGGCCGTGACTTTGTATTTGAGCATAACTTTTAATTCCAAACAACTTTTCTCAATTAAATTTTGCTATATTTTTTGAAATAAGGTAACTTTGTTCTTGAACGAATTTTATATTTTTTGTCCTGCCCTGTATACTGTTTGACTTGAAGCCATTCTAATGGCATCTGATATGGTTATCAAACATGCACTAACTTTTGGCAATATTTAAATTTCGATTGTACAACTAATAAAAAAATTTCCCATTTGTTGCACACTTAATGGACCACACTGTATATATCTTCAAAAGCTTACTGTCGCATCTAGGTAGTATACAACACTTATATGTGAAGTTTTAGCGTTTTTGAGATATTCTGTTCACACAAACACACACACACACACAGACCAAAGCACAAAAACATGTTTTTTGGGTTCAGGGGACTCTAAAACGTGTAGATCTGTTGAAAACTCAATTTCGAATGTTTGGGGTAAATCCAATACTTTCTTTATTGTAAAAGGAAGTAATATAAGTAATGTCATTTTGGCAAGTTTAATATTTGAATTGCATTGTCAGAAGTTGTGGTTGCGGTACTAAATGCTAAGTAAATTACTATTAAAGCTCAACCAGAATGGTTTGTTGTTTTTGTTTGTTTCCGTAAATATAACGAAAAAATGCAGCGTCGTATCTAATAAACTTTCATATTTCGTTGAACCATGCCATATCTGAAACAATATGGCGACCATTGTAGTACTTTGGGAACCAAGGGTTTCTTCGACTGCTTTGGTTACACCTACAGTTGCTTTATATACAACAGTTTAGCCATACGTGGTCACAATTTCTATTGGCTGGTGTCATTTTGACCATTAAAGACATTAGGTTGACATTTACATGTTAATTTGAGAATAATGAACCAAACTCGCCTAAAATGTCTATCTCTGTGAATATAATATTTGAAAGCCCCTGGAAGTATAATACATTTTGTTATGAGTAAGCTAATAAGCCAGCCCAAAAATTGATTTTATCAAATTTTAAGTTTTAGTCATTGGGTTTTGTTGTGCATTTGGATGCAAAAATAGAACTAAACATGACATTAAAATGAAATGCTTTCCTAGAAATACAAATAGACGAGACAAATGGGAAAAGCCGGTTAATCGCCAAAATTGGTATCCTAATGGCAATTCACTAATATGTAAACAGCATTTTGGAAACACAGGAAATGTCTATTCCCACACAATGAAGATTGCCTTAAAATTCAAAGTTCTGTGAGGTACAAATGGATATGTAGAACTATAACGACAATGAACTCCTTTGCCATCAGCAAGAACACTGAGAAGGCGTTTCTTCTAGTACTTTATCCCCTTCGGACGTTAGCTATCATAATGGAAATACGTATTTTATTGACTGCACTACGGAAAAGTTCCGCGGATGTAACTCCGAACCATTTTCTTAAGTTGGTGATCCAGGAAATTCTTCGTCTACCAGGTCCTCTTCGTCCTTCAACTTTGCCCTGGATAATATTTTGTAGTAGCCGATATTTGTTGTTATTTCTCATGATATGGCCAAGGTATTCTAGTTTCCTGCGTTTAACGGAGAACAGAGTTTGAGGTCTGCAACCCATTCTGTCGAGAACTTCTTCATTAGTAATATGTTCTGTCCATGAGATTTTGAGGATTCAACGGTACACCTACATTTCGAAGGCTTGTAATCTTTTCTCCATGACTTGAGACAAAGTACACCTACATTTCGAAGGCTTGTAATCTTTTCTCCATGACTTGAGACAAGGTCCATGCTTCCACACCGTATAACAAAGTGGAGAATACGTAGCAAGATGTAATTCTCTTTTTGAGCGTTATGCTAAGATCCCGCGGGCAGAGCAGTGTTTTCATTTGTATGAAGGTTGTTCTGGCTTTTTCTATTTTGTTTTTAATTTCTCTAGAGTGGTCTCACTCATCATTGATTGTGAGAAGGCGTTTACAGAATCTAAAATTTGAATCGGGGCCTGTTAGCGAATTTGTGGATATGCAGAATGTATAGGTAAATTCAGTAGGAAGGTATGAAATAGATATTTATGCATTAAAGGAGATATGAATATGTTTTTTCCATGAGGTTAACATGTGTTACAGACCGAGGGCCTCTGCCCCGAGGTCTGTAAGTCAACCGAAGGTAAAGAACATGAATATCTTCCGTGGTGCACACAATATTTTATCTACGCTTAGCTGAATTATTTGCCTCACTAACGTGCGACTAAATAAACTTCAGCTTCGCCACATAAAGTATCACTTTTACTCCTAATAACATAATCTACTATTATTTATTAGCAACATGATATTGTTCATTTTCATCATAGCTACAAAATATAAAAAGCTACTCATAACTCCCTAGGGATTTTTCTATATCTCCCTCAATCTCATGGTAACCATTCAACTACAAACAACGTCTTAGCAACCATACATTCAGGCAATCCTTGATGGTACTTACAGATTCTTATTTTAAATATGACACACGACACTTAAAAAAGCTAAACTTAGTAGTTATACAGCACACACCAGCAATACGTCCACACGCATGAACATTCGGAACTAAATGTGGATTATTATTATTTGAATTAACTAATTTTCATCATTTGTCTAACATAGACAATTAGCAGGGAGTTCAAGTAAATTGGTGGTCTTATTTTGGTTCTGTTAGATAGTGCCTTTGGTTATCCAATGCTATATTTGCTGAATTTTCAGGATGTAAAATTTTAAATCCAGGCATTTCAAATTTTCCAGCTGAACCAACAAAGAAAAATCTACCCTAGGTTACAAAACTTTTTGCGGACAACGAACGTGAAAATACATTAAAGCATTAAAAATTTATGTACACCAAACCTGAAGATATTTTATTATCATTATGGAATATTACATAATTATTTGCAATTAAAAAAAAGTTTACTTTTACATTAAGTTTTTAGGTACAACTTTAGTATAAGGTCGTGCTTATTGTATATGCCCGCCAGTCTGATTCTGATTTGTTGAATTTGTTGAAGCAGTGGTTTCAAACAATTCGCTGTGTCGTTCTACCTTGTTTAAGTTATTTGCAGCTTTTGATAGTTTTACTACATTGAATACCCCATGAAATTAATTTGGAACCGCTGATCACATTCATTCGTGATTTGCTAGTTTGATCTGTAATCTTTCGCTTTGGACAGGACCTTATACGAAAGTTTTACCAGTTTTTACAATACAGTCATAGGATAAAATAAGAGAAAAACAGCACATTTATAATGTACTTTGGTCATTGCATAAGCTATAAGCGAGACACAGTTTTTTTTACTAGTTCACCACATTATAAATATTAACATTTCCAGAAAAAAATGATTTGCTTTATGAGCACAACAAGAACAACACATTACATTTAACAAAGCAAAACTTATATTTTATAGCACATTTAATACCAAAAAACCAATTATAGAACGTCGAAAGAAAGTTATATAACATTTTTTTACTGCTATGGCGCCATTGTTGAATTTTGTCACTGCTGCTCTATTTGTCTATAGACGTTAATCATTTTTGATAATTTTAGATAAAAGTTCAATTTTAGTATAATCCCATAAATCATATTTTTCTAACATTATCACTTTTGTTTTATAGTTTCACTTCCTTTGATTTTTTGTTGCTTACACAGAATCTGATACTCGTCGCTTCAACATAAATATGTTTTTCTAATAAAAATTATATGTATAGGATGTTCCCTCTTTGATGGGATTAAATAAGAATCTCTGTTGTTATTAAAGGCAGAACAAAATAGTTTGGACATTGTGCTGTTAACTTTTTGGAAGCAAAACGACAGACAAAACAAGTATTAAAAGTCTCTTTTGGTTCCTGAGCAAGATAAAAATGCCATTTCAATTCGATGTCATGCCTTTTTTATTTTCAAAATATCAAAAAAAAAATAGGCATTTTTACTTTTTACATAGATTAGTATGTACGAGTATAATAGTCAGAATTGATTAATGACAAGTACTTTTTGAGTTACAATGAAAAACTTAGTTTGTTAAATGTAAGGTGTAGATGGCTATGGCACCACTTAAAGCACATTTTTTACACTTTTCAAACATACATACTTTGCCACAGTTGACAAAAAGTGCACAGCATTTTCTTCTAGCATTATTAATAATGAAGATTAACAAAAAAAAGAAAACACACTGTACATTAAATACTGCAATTGACTTGAAGTTTGTACATACACTGTGGTTTTTTTATCTCGTTACAACACATATTACGTCCAGCGTTTTTTCACGAGTGTTTACATCAGATCAGCATAATTTGCTATACATGATATTGTTATTTAATTATGTGTAGCCTTAATGTCTTTATTGAGGTCGATATTTTGGCTCCTCAGCAGTCTTTGGGTCGGATGGCGTTACAACTTAATTTGAGTTTGTTCGCGGATTATTCACTCACTTTCACTGTTGCTATTGTCTGATGTTATTTTGTACCTATGTTATGATAAGTAACACTGTTGCACTTGTGAATGTTCTTGAAGAATCGTTTATTTGTTGCTTGGATGTATTGCTGTATGGTGGGAATTCCTAGTTCTTCGTGGATTTGTTTGTTTCTTATAAACCATGGTGCTTTAGTTGCGATTCTCAGTACTTTATTTTGTTGTACTTGTAATTTGTTAATATTCGTCTTTGATGTATTACCCCAACTTTGGCAGCCATACATTAGTATTGGTCAAAATATACTTAAGTATATAAGTTTTGCACATTCGATCTGCAGTGCGGACTTTTTATTTATTATAGGATAAAGTAGTGCTAACCTGGTAACATTTATACACTCATGAAAAACGCTGGACGTAATATGTGTTGTAACGAGATAAAAAAAAAACACAGTGTATACTGCCTTATTTGTCTACATTGGCCATAACTTAAGCTGTTTCTAAGTGCCTATTCATATGCTAGAACAAATCACATTTAAGTGCCGTTTTAAATTCACAAATAGCACATATGTTTTCTCGGAGTTTTTTTTTTCATATAATACTGTACGGGCTAGATATCTATGATAGTTTTATTTATATTAGTAAGCACACACACAACAGCAATAATATAGTATGATCAAAAATTATTTTCATCTAGTATGACTATGGAATACTTCCTAATTTATGAATGCAACTATAACTCACTTAAAACTCAAATGTCAAGTTTGACATTTAAGTTTAAACGTAGTTTCATTCTTAATTAGGAACTATTCCGTAAACTATACTAGATAAAAATAATTCCATCACGTTACTACAAAAGGTACACAATGTAAATTATGAATATTTACAACCACAAACACTAAAATGGCGGATAGGGTGGTTTTACTGTACTGTATTTAGATAACTTCTAAAAAAGTCGCCAGTATGAACTGCAAAAGTCAATACAAATACATGGACAAACAATATCCATTTAAACTTTTAAAGTTTTTCTAGTTTATGCATCTTCAGATGGCTCACAAATGTACGTTTTTGCACTGCTTTATATTCACAATTTGAAGGCGAATATGGCTTTTCTCATGTATTCGTCCTCATATGTCTAACCAATTTACCTTTCTTTCTTGCTTTATACTTACTAATAGAACATCAATAAGGTTTTTCTCCTGTATGTATCTTGAGATGGTTCACTAAAGCACTGTTTTGCGCTGCTGTATAATTGCAAATAGAACACGAATGAGTTCTCATATGTTTAACGAAGTTCCTTTTATCTACTGCTTGATATTCACAAACAGAACATGAATAAGGTTTTTCTCCTGTATGTGTCGTCAAATGTCTAACTAAGCAACCTTTCCGTGTTGCTTTATACTCACAAATAGAACATGAATAAGGTTTTTCTCCTGTATGTCTCTTAACATGATTAACTAATTCACCTTTTCGCGCTGCTTTATAATTGCAAATAGAACATGAATAAGGTTTTTCTCCTGTATGTATCTTCAGATGGTTCACTAAAGCACTGTTTTGCGCTGCTTTATAATTGCAAATAGAACATGAATAAGGTTTTTCTCCTGTATGAGTTCTCATATGTGTAACAAGGTTCCCTCTATCTACTGCTTTATATTCACAAACAGAACATGAATAAGGTTTTTCTCCTGTATGTGTCGTCAAATGTCTAACCAAGCAACCTTTCCGTGTTGCTTTATACTTACAAAAAGAACATGAATAAGGTTTTTCTCCTGTATGTCTCTTAACATGATTAACTAAATGACCTTTTTGCGCAGCTTTATAATTGCAAATAGAACATGAATAAGGTTTTTCTCCTGTATGAGTTCTCATATGGTTAACGAAGTTCCCTTTATCTACTGCTTTATATTCACAAACAGAACATGAATAAGGTTTTTCTCCTGTATGTGTTCTCAAATGTCTAACCAAGCAACCTTTTCGTGTTGCTTTATACTCACAAATAGAACATAAATAAGGTTTTTCTCCTGTATGTGTCTTAACATGTTTAACTAAATCACCTTTTTGCGCTGTTTTATAATCACAAATAGAACATGAATAAGGTTTTTCTCCCGTATGTGACCTCATATGTCTAACTAAATGATGTTTATAAGTTGTTTTATAATGGCAAATTGAACATAAGTGAAACTGCATCATATTGATCTTCATATTTTCAATGAAATTACTACTATCTTCTGCTTCATAATCACAAACCTTAGCAACAACTGGTTCTTCAGAGGGGCTTCCAGTTGCTGCATACGAAACAAGGAATTCATCTTTTAAATCAACCTCTTCCTGTTTAATATCCAATTCACGATAAATCGTGTTGTCGGTAGTGCCTTCAACGTTCTCTTGCTTTACGTCTACGTATCTAACTATTTTATTTTCATCCAGTTTCCCCAGTGGTTCGTGTACCATGCGTGTCATTGCATTAGACGGATTATGTGCAACCAATTCATGTTGCACATCCATTCTTGTTATAAATTGCGACAAGTCCGTATTTATTAACTGCAATATCTGAAAAGAAGACAAAACGAAATTTAGTGAGGTTAAGTTTATTTTTTAAATAATACATCCTATATGTCTGAATTCTAACTTTTTACTTACATCGAATAAAGTTAAACTGAAAGAATCACCTTATACAGAAAATGGCCTAGCAGCAAAGGTAAATGTAGGATAACAGAGAAACCATAATTATTATTTGAAATTAATAGCAGAACAGCAGGGTTTCTCCAAGTCACAAAACAATAACTAATCTCCAAGTGTCATAACACAATCAGTGCTGCCATCTCATTTTTTAGGCGATCGGTAGATCTTAGCGCTAAATTTCGGTAGATACCAAAATTTTTCGGTAGATATGATAAAATGTGTTTTGTTCGACCTACTTAAATTTTTACAATAGCAAAGTTTCAGTAGACCGGCGTTTAAAAATTCACATATAGCTATATTTCATTATTTAATTAAATAATTAAAATCAAGACGAAAAACACAATTGTTTTATTAAGAACTATGGAAAACTACACTAATTTACTTAAAACACTATTAACTACCACTGAACTGTATTATTAAACATTTCAGTGTTACCTACTAATTCAAATATGCAAGTACAATAATATATAATACCTATATAAAAAATGTTTTAAATATTTACGTATAAAATATGACTATAAAAAATATATAATAGTTCCTATTCTATTCATTTTCGCTACTACTTACTATCTTTGTAGCCGCTTATAAAATACATTTGTTTACTCATTTTTGTAAGGATTTTCTTATCAACAGCAGAATCGCAACACTTGCCCTGCCCTATATACCTTTTTGTAAATTGGAAAAGAAAAGAAGAAAATACAATTCGTAATGTCTTGTATCCTCTTTCTCTTCTTAGAAGAAAAATTCAGCTAAAATTTTTAAATACGATGCTAATCGTTTAAAATTGGATTAGTTGTGTCAAAAGGCAATTTTTTAAAAATTAACGTTTCGCTAATGTATTTAGCTTCTTCAGAATTAAAAACATGTTAAAAGTTATTGACATATTACATTTAAAATATTATGGCACTTGTTGGTATTGATCTATAAAAATAACAGAAATTTAATTAGGTTTGTGAAAGAATAAACTTCCTTTTGTTTGTTACCATTTTATGAATTATTCTTATTCCTTGGTAAGTAGTTGATAAAATAGTGGTGTATATTAAAAAGGAGCTTTCCTTGAACTTCACCATTTGTGCTAAAATTATTATAAGAACTAGATTTTATGAAACCACATTAAACATTATTGTGTAACTTACGTTGGAAAAAGATTCTGTTGTTTTAATGGTTATGTTTGGCAGAATTAATTTATCTCGATTAATGGTTTTTTTATAAACATGATTTAGTTTCGTCTGTGTTTTGTACTACTTTCTTCTAATTTTTATATTATTTTTCTTCTTTTCTGGTTAATGGTCGTGTTCGTTGCAATACCTTGTTTGTAAGATAGACAATATTTAGGTTATTTGTTAAATACTTAGTAATTCTTGAAAGTTTTTGCCCTTCTGGAAAGAGAAACTTTAATAAATGTTGTTTCAAGGGGGTTATTTGGTAAAAACTGACCTTTAGTTTGTAATTAGGTTTTCGTATGGAATTGGAATATTTGTTTTATAAATAGTTATATTTGGCATGATTAATTTACCTAGATTAATGGTCTTTTTAATCATAATTTGGTTTCGCCTGTGTTTTGTGTTTGTTTCTTTTAATTTTTATATTATATATAATACCTAATAATAACCTAAATACAGCTGTAACCAAAAATTTACACAAATACCTTTTTGTATGTAATAAACCACCAATTGTTGTACTTGAAAGCCTATTTCTCGAAAAAATTTAAGTTCTTCTTAAAAGTTCTTCAATCTAAAAAAATAGTAGCAAGCAGTTTTTAAAATGCCATGATGTTAGCGTTGTTATGAATGTTGTGCTCTTTTTTCATTATTTTTCCATATTTCATATTCAATCAAAAACTTACTAGTGCTACAATATAAAATACATGTAAGTATTTTATTGGATATACAAAAACAAAACATTTAAAGGAATAGTTATTAGTGAACCACATTACTAAAAAATCCATTAGACTATAAACTATAGGCAACAACAAGATCATTTGCTAATTAAGTTAATGTGTTTATGTAACTAAATATTTTCTCGTGAACTGAAGCTTACAAATTTACAAATATAAAATAGCATGTCAGCGTTTAGCACAGAAATCTAGAATCCAAGCACGTGTATGTAAAATAATAATACTCGTAAATGATGTGATCATCGAATTTACTGTGGCACGGGTTGTTCATTACAGATTTATGAATCCCTTTGTAAATTTCCCTAAAATATAAATTGTTCTGAATATTTTATACAAATAAAGTGTTGCTGATGTTTTTTTTTTCGGTTTAAATAGTACCCAAGAAAAATTTTACGTACGAAATAAGGGTCGTTTCGGTAGATCGGTAGATTTTAGTTGAAATCGATAGATCTACCGAAATATCGGTAGGGTTGGCAATTGGCATTGCAACACATAAAGTGGTGCCAATATAAAATCCCTGTTAGGTGTTCATTTCACGAGTGTCTCATTGCAGTAATGAAATTTTACGGCCATGACGTCACGGATAGAAATGACGTCTGAATATCGTCGGTGTTATACAGTGAATTTATTTTAATGGTTAACATAGCAGTTTTGTTTCTATGCCAGCATTTAATCATACAGGTCACTTCCATAGTTACCAATAAAATCAATAGATTAGAGCGTTTATTTTACGAATTAACATACGAATTTAAATTAGGTACTTGCTAATAAGAAACTTTAATTTTGTTACCGGAATGTAGGTATGCAACTAAAAAGTAGATACGTAGAAACAACTTGTGTGTTGTATCTTTTCTTCAGTGGTATACATTAGGATAACTTGTAATTGTCTTTTTGACAAGTAATTATAAGTCCTATGTTAACTCTTACAATACACGCTCTAATCTATTGGTCTCATTTGTAACGATGGAAATGACCTGTATGATTAAATGGTGGCATAGAAACGGAACGCTTATGTTAACTATTAAAATAAATTCCCTGTATAAGTTGCCTAAGCAAGTGTTACATACTGTACTAACCGATGTGTATTATGCATAGATAATGTAACCCCACGGAGATTATGGGAGTCGTGTAACATAACCTTATTCGTGTAACTTTAAGCAGCACCAATTTAATTTCATTCACATTAGTGTTATTTTAGTTTATGTACGAACCTACCTAATTAATAAGGCAATATGAACGAGTATGGAACGTGTGGTAAAGTGTATCAGCACAAAGATGCATTACAAAAACATCAACGTCAAAAACACAATATCACCGTGCACAATAAATATTGGAATGTGCAGTGTTACAATTGTAACCAATTGTTTTCTAAAAAAGCTGATTTGATATTGCACATTAAATCTAGCCATATGCAGAAAACAGTGCAAAATAGGCTAAAGTGCTCTATAACTGATTGTTCCATTTACTTTGTAAGATATTCTACACTGCGAAAACATTTTTACAAGATCATGAATGTGTAATTAAAAGAGATGATTATGAATTTGAAAACATTAATAGTAAGTAACTGGTTGCTTATTCAGCTGCAAACGTTAGTTTAACATTACATCTAGAAATAATGATGTCCATAATTATATTTATCTACATATTAATATAATTTTCTAGAATTTGAAGAATGTAAGATGGAAATTGAAAACCATCAACAAGCAATGTACGTTTGTGATACTGAGGAGAAGCAACTAAAAAATAAACAACGAAGGTCCTATTATGCCTGTCATAGATCATATCTGCCACGGCAAGTTGAAAATTATAAAAGAAATTTGAAGTCTCATGGATCTAATAAACTTGGTCGCGCATGTCCAGCAATTATGATAGCTACAAGATATAAAAAAAAAGGTAGCAGTTACCTTTTATTCTACACATATAGAACATTCTTGTGAAATTGGGCGTTTAAGGTTGCATGCTGTTGATAGAAATCAATTAGCAGGTATATTTTTTATTACATAAATTATCATTATGAATTAAAACACATGTAAGTTATATGCTACAGATTAAAATCTATGCTTTTAGGGAAATTGGTTGAAGGTGTTGCTTTGGAAGAGTTCTTGCAGATATAAGAGATTCAGCTACAGAAGAAAAGTTACATCGTATTCACTTACTGGAAAAGGAAGATATTCATAATATAAGAAGAGACTATTAAATTGGGTTTTCCACAAAACGTCATGAGAATGATGCCCTCAGTGTGAAGCTGTGGGTACAAGAAATGAAACTTCTAGAAGATAAAAATCCAGTGCTATTTTTCAAAGAGCAAGGGCAGGAACATGAATCATTTAATAAAAATGACTTGCAAACAGTCTATGCTTTAAAATGTAGTGAGTGTAATATCTGTGTAGGTACATTCCTATAGATGCTCATGCACTGATAATGTTATACATTTCAACATCCATGCATGTGTTCAGAACAATTCTACATCTTACCAGCCATCACAGACGTCAGATGAGCTTGAAGATGCAGTAGAAGAGGTTAAGGAATTTGTAAATAATTATTCAGACTCTGATGGTAATAAAGACATTCAATGTAAACTAGAAATGCTAATAGGCCTGATTAATAGAGTAAACCTAAGTCCACACAAAAGAGCTACTGTAGTGAAACACCTGGACATAATAATTAATGTTGTAAATGAAGATGTGACATTTGCGTCTACAAGTAATGTTAATGTAAAGAAAAAGATCGAACCAGAGAGTAGATTTTTTTAACTAAAAAAAAGGCAGCAGGAAATACTACGAATGTGAAACTTTCTGAAATAGAATCTATAATACTTCGTAACACACTAGGGCAACCTACTGGTATAGTACTGATTATTTTTTTCGTAGCGATCTCAACCAATCAGAAGGCTGGATTTAGTTAAGTTATCTTGTATAATTTCCATTATACAAAATCGATTATACTAGAGTAACTTCACTAGGCAAAGCAATACATAACTTTTGTCAACTTGATGTTGTTTTCATGGAGATCACTTTCAGCTAGGTTAATACAAACAAATCGAACTGCTAATAAAATATTTATTTGTTTCTAATATTGAAATTTACTCAAAAAATAATCAAATCCAATACAATGCGTACTTCGAACAGGTTATACGTCTCAAACTTCCTGCACAATAACAAATCGTGTCAAACTGACACTCTTTTATTATTGTGCAACAATTTATCGACATATAACCCGATAATAACGAAGTACTTATAGTATTACTTCTGAATATACATAGTGGTTTTGATAACACATACACAAATATGTGAATTTCTTATTTTATGTCAATACTTTATTATTAGCTTTAGTTGTAGGTATGAGATTTTGAAGGTCTAGAGTAGCAACAGCGTAACTATAGTTTGTTTCCTTTATTTAGAAGTTTTTTATGGTTGTTAAGTAAACTGCTCAACAATTGAAGTGGCCCAGCAACAAAAATTATTCTACCATGTATATTTTAAAACAAAACAATATTTTATGTAGCTGTGAAGTCTAGTATTTGTTGATACAAACTTCTGTTAGAAATAACATAAGATTGCTACATTATTAGGCTATAAAACCTAATATTAATTATTTTAATCGTAAAGGTATTTTTACTTATAACTTATTTACATTGTTTTAATGCGGTTTGTGTTCTTATAGTATGCCCAGACGATGTCGGGAAGTACATCGACCAAGAGGAGGTCCCACTCGATACTAGTTTAAAAACTGCATTAATTTTTTTCTTGTTTTATAATTAACTGTGTTAAGGACTCCAAATTACTGTTAATCACAATGAAACTATATTAAAACATATTAACATATACTATTGCGTTCTTCGATTTGAAATTATTTTGCTACTGTATGCTTATTTTTTGATGGACCACTTCAATTGTTGAGCAGTTTATTTTAAGATTTGTTATATTGATACTTAACCTTACCACTCAGTATAAAATGTGTTGCATACATTTTTTGTTAAGAAAGAGAACACACCTGCTCTGTATAAATAAGTGTCCTCTTGATAATTTTCTCAATACCTGTATTGGTTTTCATTTTTAAATTGCTTTAAAATTAAAGTTGTTTTTGTTTATTTATTATCGACTATCTATTAATTGCCGTAGCTCTAGTGGGCCATTTCTAAGTCATAGCATCATAATACTACCAGAAGAACGATAATTTTCCAAGATTAGCTAACACTTGCTGAGGCAACTTATATAACACCGACGATTTTCATACGTCATTTCTATCCATGACGTCATAGACGTAACATTTTATTACAGCGATGAAACACTCATTTGATTTCTAGTACAATCGTCACCGCAGCAGAAAGCAGGGGCGTATCAAGGTAAGAAGAAATGTTTTATTGTTGTATTACCATTTCTTGTTTATTTCAATCTTTGTAAGTAGTGTTTGCTTGCACCCAGAGGCGTAGCTAGAGATCAACGGGCACTGTACGTAGCCTACCGAGAGTATCTAGCCTGGACACGTATCCCCTCCAAGTCGTTGACGTCACGACTGAAGCAGGTCGACCCTTAACGCTTGAGTAAGCCTTCTCTTATCAAGTAACTACCACGATACACTTAGTAGTACCAGACAATATGCAGGAAGAAGGCATTGTAATGGATAACAGTAATAAAACTTTTGCGTGTGTAAGCGATTTAAAACAACTATTTCTGGCAGAAGAAAAAGCTATTTTGAAACAAGCACCATCTTTGTCTCGTAAGGTATTATACCCGTCATCAATTGAAAGACAGAACGTAAATTTATGTGTTCGTTTATTTGACAATAAAAATGTTGTTGCATTAGAATTAAATAACAAACATAATTTGACTTCAGTGCATGGTACTATAAAATTTATAAACTTGATTTCTAAGTGGTGGAAAATAGTCAATTGTAAGTCAAAATTCAAAGGTGCCCGATTTAGAGATTCTCATTTTGACGCAATTTGCAGTCCTGATTGCGACAAAAATTTGATTTTCCTAGAAAACTTTATTCGGTGGATAAATAAGTGGAAAAATTTAATTATACAAGGAGAATCCACATCTTCAACAAATGGAAAGTTATCAAAACAGTCACAGTTGTCATTAACCCATACATGTAACAGTATAATTTATTTGTCTAAATATTTACTCAACGAACTGAAATTTGATTACGTGTTACTAAGAAAATTTCTAACTGACAATTTGGAAGGGCGGTTTGGTAGGTACAGAGAAATGAACGGAGGTAATTATCATATTTCGGTCGTTCGGGTATTGGAATCTGAGAGGAAATTAAAACTTCTTAGTCTTTTAAAACTTCAGTCGTCCTCAATTGGAGAATTTTATTTGAAGGATTTTTTAAATAGTGTGCAGCAAGTTACCAATTTGACCAAAACCGATGCAGATATTGACGAAATTTTCTATGACGCTCTAATATTGACGAACGATGAAGCTGTTTCCGATAATGAGCGTCATGTTATAATATATATTGCTGGCTATATTGTAAGAACTGTGAACAAAACTATTACCTGTGAAAGCTGTAAAAATTATACATGTTATGATAAAATACTGGATGTAGATCTACATGTTAATTTAGAAAAACACTTTCAGTACCTGTCTTGTTTAGATCGCGGAGGTTTAAAATGGCCAAAGGACATTTTTGTACATATTATTACAAATATGCTTCTACTTTTTAAAGTTCTTATTGAAGAAAGATACGAGAAACTTTTTATAAATTGTAACAATCAAATTAATGTACTCCATCACTTGTCTCTTGAAATGCTTGTTTACAGAAGTATAACGTTTGATTCTTGCACAGATTGCGGCATGTCTAAAATTAAACTGGGTGAGATATGCATCCATAATTTTTGCAATATTTTGCTTAATAACTATTCCAAAGTCCGAAACAATGAAATACAGGAAAAAAGTTCTAAAAATAAAAAATCCAGATCTATTAAAAAATTAAGTAGTGCGTAACGTTAGATTCATTTCTGATTTGACACAATTAGTATGTTTTATTCTGTTAGTACATATGTGTTATGTACTATGTATAATATGTCGATTTAATAGTTTGTTTAAATTACAACAGCATAATAAAGCATGTATTAAAATATGTGATGTAGTTTGATTAATTAAAACCAAAATTACGATATGTAACAAAAAATGATGATTTTTTAATTACATAACTCAAATATTAACCGTATTCCATAACATAAATATATTTTAGACTACCAAAGTTACGTAATAAATAGTAATATAAATGTTAAATTGTATAAAAGAGACTAAATCCGCTCATTCCCGTACAATTCTTATGAGCGCGTACTGCTTCAGTTGTGACGTCACGCTTAGCGTGTCCAGGCTAGATACTCTCGGTAGGCTACGCACTGTATCATAAACTGCCAAGTAGGACTCCCACCCCCACCCGCCCCATCAGGTATTATCAAATAAACGTATAAAGATAAGAACTCCATTTTTATTTTTTAACAAAACGAAATATAAATAAAAACTAATAAAAACAGTAAAATTTAATTACATATTTTTACTAACGGACATACTTAGGTACGTAAAAAGAGGGGTAAATCATAGTTTACAGAGTAGATATATTCACATAAGTAGGGAACAAGTAAATGGTAAATAACAAGAAAAAAGGTTGAAGTAAATAATAATTATTTATAGAGTTACTCTCCGAACTTTTTTCTCGGCGAAAATTTTTATAAGACGGTTCCATATTTGGGGATTATTCTAATTTTTTAAGCTCTTCCTTTTGTATAGATAATATGGCTAAATCCGATAACCAAACACTTTTCGCCTATATAAACCTAAATTCTTAAATGTGACCTGAACAAAAGTTTCCAAATAATTTTTTTTTTTTGACAGCTGAGTGGTGGTGGGCTCCCCTGGCTCGTGGGTCCTGTATCATTGATACGGCAGATACTGCAGTAGCTACGTGCCTGCGTTGTACCAGGTTTTAAGGCAACATCTAGTGTACAGTTTAATTTAAAGTAACATTATTCGGGGAAACCAGAAAGTGAACCCACGTGTCTTATGGATGTGACTCAATCAAGTGCCGGTTGTACGATTTTACCTACTAAAGTACCATGATTTTAATTAAGTTTTGAGGGTACTTTTGCTATTAAGATAATTGTGTGTTGGGATTAGATTGGGTGTAACTGATTCTTTACGAAAACAAAATTTAAAAAATATATTTAAAATCCGTTATTCTACAACATTTTATTTTGTCAGCCTAATATGGGGCTTTTTACCCATAACTCCCCTCCCCCTTTCCATTCTACTGAAGTCTTTAATTTCTCAAGTAGAGCGTTAATGAGTGTACCGCGTAATCTGGGTCGAACTGAAACCCCCGACGTTAGACGTATCCGACACCCTTCATATACCAAAATAGATTGTAAATCATATAATAAAGGGTTTATTTTTTTAAATTTCAGCCCCTTACAAACTTATTACATCTTTTGAAATCAAAATTATTTTGTGTACTACTAAAATAAGAAAATCTCCTTAGTGATTTAGTTTAGCATATATTTTATAGTCCAACACACTATAGAACTTTATCATATTTGTCTAACACCCACTATGTTGAATGGTATATCTCGAATAAGTGTTTGCCATTAATTCTCCATTTCATTTCAGATAAAAATTAAATTATTTTAGAATCCTACTGTTTATTATATAGCTTCATTCAATTGAATTTTAAATTTTGTTTCCTTTCTTTAACACATACATTTAAATTATTTTGATATCCATTTCATACTTAATTTCATCTTTGTAATATTAATACGGTATTCTTTTAACCTTTGTATTCTGATTTTAAACCCTTATACTAAAGACCATGACAATATATAAACTTCAAATAATACCGTATAATATCGTAACGATCTTCGGGCCAGATCGCGTCAGAACATTCCAGATCATTCCAGAAAGTGTAACGACCTTCGGGCCGGATTGCATCAGACCATTCCAGGACTTCGAGAAACGGCCTCGGTAATTAATACGCGTGACACTTCAGCATTGCCGGAAGGGTCGAGACGCTTCCGGAATGAATCACCCAGCGATATAAATAAGGGCAGCGAAAATAACAGTTTAGTTGCGAATCCAGCTTTAAAGCGTGAAGCTGCCAGATAAATAACTCGTGCCATATAAATCATTGATGTTTAATCCGGTGTATAAATAAATAAGTGTATTCGTTGTTAGAAATGGTTCCTGTATTTATAAATAATTTGTGTTCCGCGTTTAATAGTTGCTTTGTAAATAGTTAAGATAAATCGTTGTAAATAAATGCATGTACAAGAAGCGGCGTATAATTTTTAATAGACCCAGAACGTAAAACGTAACAATATTTAAGAAAAGAATTATATCAATTTTGTCCCTTTCCGCTCTCCCCTACTTCACTACATTATAAATATTAACATTTCCAGAAAAAAATCTATTCGCTCTACGAGTGCAACAAAAACTTAACACATTACATTTAAAAAGGCAAAACTTATATTTTATGGCGCATTTAATACCAACGAATTATCAATTATAGAATGTCGAAAAGTTATATACATATTTTTACTGCTATGGCGCCACTGTTGAATTTTGTCACTGCTGCTCAATTTTTCTGTAATTGCATAACTCATATTTTTCTAATATTATCGCTTTTGTTTCAACTTAGTTTCACTTCCTTTGATTTTTTGTTGCTTACAAGGAATCCTATACTCATCACTTTAAAATTATTATCCTTTTTTCGAATACAATTATATTTAAAGGATGCCCCTCTTTGATGGGATTAAATAAGAATCTCTGTTATTATTAGAGGCAAAACAAAATAGTTTGGACATTGTGCTGTTAACTTTTCGATAGCAATACGACAGACAAAACAGGTATTAAAAATCTCTTTTGATTCCTGAGCAAGATAAGAATGTCGTTTCAATTCGATGTTGTTACACATTTGATTTTCAAAATTGCAAAAATTAAACAAAATAGGCATTTTTACTTTTTACATAGATTAGTATGTACAATAGTCACAGTTGATTAATGACAAGTTTTATTTGAGTTATAATGAAAAACTTTGTTTTTAAATGTAAGGAGTAGATGGCTACGGCACCACCGAATAGCATATTTTTTACACTTTTCAAATATACATACTTTGCCATAATTAACATAAAGTGCACACAATTTTCTTCCAGCATTATTAATAATGGAGCTTAACATCAAAAAGAGAACACCCTGTATATTGAATCCTAGAACTGACTTGAAATGTGTATATACTGCTTTATTTGTCCACCTTGGTCATTACTTAAGCTGTTTCTAAGTGTCTATTGACATATTTGGACAAATCGCATTTTAATGCAGTTTTAAATTCACAAATAGCACGCTTTCTCAGATATTATGTTTTTATATAATACTGTACAGTTTTATTTATATAGTAGGTATTCACACAACAGCAATAATATTACAGAATAAACACCCAACGGACTGTTTCCGTTAGGTGTTTATTCTGTGATAGTATAGTATGATCAAACATTATTTTTATATAGTATGGCTATGTAATTTTTGAATGTAACTATAACTCATTTAAAAATCAAATGTCAAGTTTAACATTTGAGTATAAACCATATTTCTAATAGAAAGAGTGGTTACAGCGTAAGTGAGACAGACAACCATATCTTTCTACAAACTTGGTGTATTGCGCGCAAGCGTCGTCCGGGAACACGTGAACGAAGCTGTGCAGTTCGAATTCCAGGCAGGCGCACTAGACGCGTAGTACTCAGAAAGATACGGACGTACTATATGTCGGCGCCGTAATGTTTTCGCCCTTTCCAGACCCTACTAGCAATATAGCAGTATTATGTATATGAGGATAACACAGAAACCACAATAAATTATTACAAATAATTAGCAGAGCAACTGGATTTCTCTAAGTGTCACAACATGGTGTCCCTGTTGTTACTGAGCTTATTTAGGTTCGCCGTTACTAGTTTCGCCAGGGAGTATTATTATTGAAGCTGGACAACGGCGTGACGCCCTTTCTGAACGTTCAATGCCAGGTAATCTTAGTTTTCTTTGGAACCTACTCTCATCTGCGGCTTGAGCTGTCGCGAGCGTATACTCCCAAGCTACCCCTTTCGGTGACAGTACTTCTTTATAGATTCACAGCCTTGTTAACACTGAGGGCATTGTGTTGTTGTATTGTATAGCTATTGTATATAAGAGGTAACAAGGTAACTCGAGTCTCATTTCTTATTTGCCATTACACATTCGTTATGTGATTCACGTCCATATTTTCTTGTAATTATCCACATGCTCTATGTGACCAACCATGCATTTTTTAAGCAACTTGTAATTAAAGGTTAATTTAGCATGTATTAACGTTATCTAATGTTACACCCCACGCTTTCTCATTTCGCGATCAGCCCTATCAAGCGGCGCGATTATAAGAAGATGACCTACCTAGGTAGTCAAACTGGTTTGTAATTATAATTGAACGAAATATTGCAATGGACTTTTTAAGAAAATGCAGGTTTGTCATTGTTTAAACATGCCCGTCATCAGACAACCCGCCCTTTTTTTGCCGCGGCGTTTTATGTTCGGCAATTCAGTGACTTTTTATTAAATGCGCTGGTAAATTAACTAAACATTAATAATTGTTTCCTGCCTTACAATAAATTATTTTGTTAACAATTTGTCTGCCAACGATTTTTAAAAAATCGGCTTATGAGTTTGTAACTTTCTCCCAGTATTATTTATAAGAAACGCAGGTTTTGCAGGATGATATTATTAAATATTTAAAATAAATCAAATGTGTTATAATGGATACTGTTTATTACAAAATTATTTGACTTTCCGAACATAAAACTTATGCGCGAGATATGGTCGGCCGCGTGCAAAAAGTAGGCATTGTCTGATGACGCGTTAATTTCAAGTTTTTGTTCAAGTAAATTATGATAAAAAATTATGATCATCCAGTGTGGCTATAGAATAGTTCCTAATTTATGAATGCAACTACGTGTATACTTAAAGGTCAAACTTGACATTTGCTTTTTAAATGACTTATAGGTATATACATTCATAAATTAGGAACTATTCCATAGCCATACTAGATGCTGGTCGCTGACGCTTCACTCGGCGGGTGTGAATAAAATTATGGTATATGTAATAGGAGATAACCCTATTCGTTAAACCTTGAGGTCCATTAGAGTTATAGCTTTGCAAGATGAATAAGACGTGATGTAAACATGTGTAAAAAGTAAATAGTGTATTTTATAAAGTTGAAAGTTTACATGTGTTTAGGTTACCTTGCCTTCAGACTTCAACCATAAGGTCTTATCTTTCACTGATAATGTTAATATACTGCAATGGCAACCAACTGTTATACGTTTCTATCAAATTTGTAAATTTAATTTAAATAATGAGAGTTACCAAGCAAATATTATATGGGTTCGTACTAATTAATCTCAGAGTTGACTAAAAGCGAGTTGTAAATTGACTCAAAAAAATAAATGGTTGTATGCCCCTACTGTTATTTTATTTACCTGCAATTCGAATTATTAAGGCTAGCTCAAATAGGCAAGAGATCTCATTAATCTTCAGGGTGGATTCATCGTGTTGTTAATATTGAAATTTTTATGTTACGCCACTGGGCGGAAATCAAAGTCAAAATAAAATGCGCAAACTCAAACTGAACTGTCAAACTACGTATCACTGAAAGCTAATAAATGCAGGTCGTGCAGTGTTTTGAAATTTGAATTACAGCAATTTATGAGCAAATTAACCAGGTTAATATTTATTATAGCGTCACTAGTTGTGTTTTGTTTTAGATCTTACGCGGAAACGCTGTGCCTTCATTTGTCTTGGAGCCCGTCGCTTTTAAGAAAAACATAACCTCAACTCTTAATTTTACAATTGCAAGATTTAAGGCTTTTCCTGGAGGTTATATAAGCCTGGAAACGGCTTTGTCGCGACGTTCTCTTGCTGGCTGGTAATTTTCAGGCCTCTAGTGCAAATGATTTCCGCATAGACTAACCTGTACAAATCTGCAGACTGCGGCAGCTCCTCGGAGACGTTGTAAGCAGGCAGATCTTCCCTTGGGCTACTAAAATCGCTGTGTCGGGCTCGCAGGCGCTGGACGGGCGTGCAGCATATGTCACCTCGTGCTCAGGACCCTCTTCTTGCCTCTGGGTATGGATCGTGGGCTGGACTCGGGTTGCGGAAGCTCTCTCGCATGCGTCGTCAAAGAAAATATTTTTATATTATGGAAACCGTAACCCACATTTCCACTTGGGCTCTGGGAAATTGTGAACACTTTGGTGCACTTTTTATTAGTAAATTCTAATGACTACTATATAAAAACTTAATTTTTCTGGACATACAAAAACGCCTGTCATTCAAATAATTTATTCATTTGTTAATCTATAGCGTCGTCTTTAAACAATTGAACATCTGGATTATAAAAACGGAAATTGACCTTATTCAAAACACTTACTTTTACAATTAAATATTCTTCTTAAAACTAAATAATTTACAGTAAAACCTTATTCCTAAAAATTGCATTTTATGTCTCTTAGAGGCCTATTTTATAACTCATAGCGATGTCGTTAAGCACCAGTTACAATTCGATTCTCGTTCCGCTAACGATTTTGCAGTGAAAACCAATTTCATAACTTTTCGTAATCGTTACTAAACGATTAAACCGTTATGATATGATCGTTAAAGAACGGCACTTCTGTTGACAGTCCTTACGCAACGGTAATTGTCTATTTTGACAAATAGCTTTATTTATCTATTCTTTTCCTGTTTATTATTGTTCGAATTGTTAAATAATTTGTGATGTATAGGCCTAATAGCTTGTTAGAAGTTTTGGAGGAACTAGAACGAAGGTAGGAAGATGTTTTATTTAAATAGTATATTGTGTTACGACACAAAATGGTTTACTCTTTTATTAAAAAAGATTTATCTGCAAATGGCGAAAATATTTTTTATTTTCAGAGAGAGAAGTCGACATATGAACAGGTATTTGAGGGACACAAGTGATCCTTTCTTAATTCCTGAAAAACACTTTAGAAAATTGTATAGGTTAAGTAGAGAAGCCGCAAGGACACTGTATTTGGAATTATCACAGCATATGGATCTAGGCAGAAGAGTTACAAAAATTCCATCAGTTGGGAGAGTATGGATGTGAATTATGTTAAGCTAATTGAGTATTCTATATATTTGAAACTTTACAGTTCATCACAGCGTTACATTTTTTTGCACAAGGCAGCTATCAGAAATCAGTAGGAAAAGATCAGCACTGCAGTGTTTCACAAAGTGAAGTCAGCAATAGCCTTCACGAAATTATCAACATTCTAGTGGAACATGCAGCTGCAAATTATATAAGATTTCCGAGAAATGTGGCAGACGTCACCAGAGTTAAAACTGGGTGATGACAAAAACTTAAAATAAGGTCCATTAGGTAATTAATTGTTTGATTTAATCATTTTCAGATTTTTTGAAAAGTTTGGATTTCCGGGCATATTGGGATGCATTGATGGAACCCACGTATTGATTGTTCCTCCTCCAGCAGTGCATGATATATATCCTGGTCGAATTTATATCAACAGGAATCATAGACATTCCTTGAATTGTCAAATTGTAAATAAAATATCTACGTTCAATGATAAAGAAATTGTTGAAATTTTTATCTACAGATTTGTGACTCTGATTTGAATATTCTGTCCATCAATGCCAGATTTCCAGGATCTGTTCATGATTCCGCGATATGGATGATGAGTGGGGTGAAACAAATTTTGAGGGACAACTATACCAACAGAGGAGACAGATCAACATGGCTTCTAGGTAAGCATTGCAATAACAATATCTCTTATTTCACATACCAAAAATTAATTAGGTGATTCGGGATACCCATTAGAGCCTTTTCTTCTAACGCCCATTGAAGGAGCAAACCCGCAAACCCCAGAAGGTCGTTACACAAGAGCCCACAAAACAGTTAGAAACTGCGTCGAACGGTGTATTGGGGTTTTGAAGTCATACTTCAGATGCTTACACAAAGATCGTGTGCTTCATTATACGCCAGTTACGGCTGCCAAAATTGTATATGCATGTGCAATTTTGCATAATATTTTACGGATGAGGAACATTGTTGATGACAATATTGAGATAAGTAAGCAGTTTTCTGTCTGTTATAAATAATTTTTTTCTAGCTGTGATTTTTAATTTTTAGTGAATGATGATCAACCTCCACAAAATCCCTTAAATGAAGACGAAGAAAACCTGCTCCAGCAAGGACGTCAAATAAGAAATAATGTAATATTGCAACATTTTAGATAATTTATTATGTTTATTATTATAACACTTAAATAAAGAATTCTACTTAATTACAAAACCGAAGAGAACTTTTTGTATAGAAATATTAATGTATGTACTCATATGAAAATGAACATAAAAACAGAGCACAAAAGTAATAAGTATGTATATGACATATATACAGTTATTAAAGTAAAACTGTTGAGAATCATCTTCTAAAAACTGAAATTCTGTTTCCGGATATTTTAGCTTTACTTTTAATTCTGAAATCGCAATTTCCTTTTGTTTTAGTTTGATCAGCGTTTTTAAACTTTCATTGATTTCTTGTAGATAATTGGTTGTGGTTAAATCATTTGCCACAAGGTTTCTCACAGAAGCGGCCAAAGTTACCCTCTTTGGTTGCTGTTTCTGGCTGGAGGGTTGCTGAATATTTTTTTCTATAGGTGGTGTAACCAAAGATGTAACTAAAGTAGGGACAAGAAATCAGATGACGTGCGCCACCAAGCAAATTTTAGTTTAGCTTAAATTGTTAATTTTCCATTGATAATTGATTAAGCTTAAACCAAACGCATGATTTCAAATGAGCTGTAAAGAAGAAAATAAATATCGGTTTTGTAAATCTAACGGTAGTATTTATGATGTCACTAAAATTTGTTTGGTGGCGCACGTCGTCTGATTTCTTGTCCCTACTGTAGTTGTGGTGTTGGAGGCTTAACTGGTATTGCAGGTGCATCATCTGTTGGTATATTGATAATTATAAATGAATCTCTTGTAATTTATTGTCCTATACATATCTCAATACCCACCATCTAAACCTAATTCTGGAATGTTTTCTAGTCCATTAACAACAGCCCGTCCTGTGAGATCCAGCAATCTATTTTCAACCTCAGTAAGTGGAATATCTGGTGGTCCTCCGCCAGTTTTTACTCGCGATAACTCGAGCTTTCTGGCTTTTTTTCGCACATTGCATTTCCAATCAGCAAACCTCTAAAATGTTGACAATGCATATAATTTAACACAAAATTAGACAAATATGAGAAATTCTTTTATTACTTCTTTCCACTGCTGAACAGTTTTCATTGGTCCACCTGCTGCATTGAGTTTTAGGGCAAGCGTGTTCCATGTTTCCTCCAAGACATCGGGATTTTTAGAGTTAAATTTATTGGTACGAAACGGTTCATTACTCTGCAATTCTTCCAGGTAAATCTGATATTGCCCGGCAGTGATCTTTGCGGCGCGTTTTCTTTTGCAACCACTTTGATATACATCTTCAGCCATTACTTTTGAAAGTTGGAAATGTCCGCAATGTACACAGTTAAATTGAAAATTGAAATATGCTATTTTTAACGTCAACTGTCAAACTGGCTCAAAACAATTGATTTTTCAAAAATCAAGTAAGCTAAAAGTATACTATTCATTCTAAAATCAAAAGTTCATAGTTCCGAATAAGCGTTCAAGGTCAATGCTCAACGATGCTGGTTACAAAATAACATTTTTATCTAAATCGTTCGCAAAACCGTAACTGAAGCTCTGAACGATTGTAGCTACCTAACGAATCGTACCATAACGATTTTTTATAAAATAGACCCCTTAGTGTCACTCACATTGCACTGTTTAATTGTCTGTTCACCTATTAATTACACAGACTAGCAGTTCACTCAGTCACTTCCTTTTACAAACTTGGTGTTCAATTAGGTGTCTCTTTTTCTTGCATTTTCCAAATTACTGTTTGAATTTCACCAAATTTTCGAATCTTGTCGTTCCATGTTATAATAGCCTTATTAGATCTGGTCTCGTGCTCTTTGCACATTATTCCAAGCATTCTGCTTTTGCTACCTTTGTGTAATAAGCTCATAAAACATATTTTAATAATTATTATGACTTCTAACTTTACTTGACACGCATGTAATATAAATCTTTCTGTGATAGATTTATTTAACTGGATTGGCTTTTACTTTCCACCAACTTTTATTATTATTTTAAGCTAATTAAAATTAGGTGACTCCAACCTAGAAATTTTGAGCTCTGCCTTTTGCCTTCTGTTCTCAATCATTTTATTTACTAGAAGAATTGCTTGGCAAATGTAATTACTGATTAAAGTTTTTATGATACTTCTTGCAGTTATGTAAAATATCTCACTCTGAGCTATTGTGAAAAATTCATTAATTTGCCAATGCTAACAGAGTTGAGTTCGTAGGGTTTAAAACCATAGCAATACATTGTTTCGACGCACTGTTACGAACAAATGTTTTTGCGAAACCAAACTGAAAAATGGCTGGCCCATTTTTAAAAGAAGATGTCAACAAATTTTCGAGTTTAAACAACATTCCCAAGTGATGGCAGCAAGCTAATATTTAAAGTGAGTTACCTATTATAGACTACACCTTTTTCATGTGTAATTCAGAAAGTGTAAGAAGTATTTCAGAAAGTGTGACATGTAAATCAGATTAATAAATTGTAATTCAAAAAGTGTAACTTGTAATTCGGATTAGTAAATGTTATTTAGATTAGTAAATTGTAATTCAGAATGATCAATTGTAATTCAGAAAGGAAGAGACGATCTTTAAATAAGAATTACTGCATACCTACTGAATGTGTGTAAAGTGTAAAGCAGCTGAATCTCCGCCAACTGTAAACAGGAAAGGAAGAAAACTTATTTCCCCTGCACGATACTTAAATTAAAAAACAAAATGTTTGTATTTTTTCTTTATCTCAAATCAGTTTTTCCAAATTTTTACGTCAACTCTAGGTAGGAGGATGTTAAATTATAATCCTTAGTAAAAATATCATTGTGATGGTGGTAGAGTTGCCGCGAAAAGTTAGTTACTATATAAATACTTTGATAGCTGGTAATGATATTTTTTATGTATGTATGTATTGTCGGTAACCCCATTTTACGCGGTGTAGAGGCTGGTGGTTTATACGCTTGCGTATGGCGGTACAATGTTCAACCAAAGAATAAACACTTAGTGTTTATTCTTTGATTCAATTTGTCCCGGATTCAGGTTACAAAGTTGGCGCGCCTTTTGTGCTTCCGCAGCAATCACTGTGTGAGGTGTGTGTCTTGGTGATATAGACAGTGGCGTATACAGCTCAAAACGGAAGGGGGGGGGGCAGCCTTTGTGAACAACATTTATTTTAAAAAAAAGTTAATAATAGTTTGCGAGGATTAGTTGTACATTTTTTAACTACAGCTTCCACTAATTGCTCCTTGTTTGAGAAAACCCATTGACGATGAATACTTATCATGGCAAACAACCACTTAACCTGTTTGCACCATTAGTGCTTCTTAGCAATGTTTGAATTCGACGAATAGTGCTAAATAAACGCCCTATAGCGCTTGTTGTGTAGGGCTGTAAAATAATTCGCTCTTCTTAAAACCTCAATGATGTCTAGCCCTTCCTGTACCTCATTCCAAATTTTGAACCACAATTCCCTTTCTCCTTTAATGCTTTCCAAATTGTAGAAAGTTGCACAAGATGAAGTACTTTCATTCCATTCCAACAAAGAAACATTTCTGTTACTGGGATGGAAAGATGTCAATGAAAATTCAGAAGATTTGTCTGCAGAAAATCTTACGTCTAAAGATGATATGATGGAATCCCAGTAAGGAATTATTAGAGACCTCCAAAATTTGGCTGCTTCTATGCTTTTGTCGGCCAGCAACGCGAGTGGCGGTTATATCAACATTCAAATGCTTCAAAATGTCAACTGTGACGTTCTCCGCATCTTTCCGATCATCTCATAGCATGTCGAGAATATTTTGAATGTGCTGGTTGCCTTTGATTATGTTAAGTATTTTCAATTGAAGTGTATTTGCTACGAGTTCCAGTATAACGAAAAACTTGCAATTAATGCTACTGACACAACAAATGAAGATCTGCACGCCGCTGCATGCATTTGATATGCATTTTTTCTTGTTGCTGCATTTTCCTCTTCGGCTAATGTCTCTGATGCATCACCAATATCAAAGAAGTGATCCTTAAAAACACGGATGCTCTTGTACTTCTCTGACCATCTTGTTTCACATAATTTAAGAATGTTAGCAATAAGCTGGTTTCGTAAAACGGACTCGCGAAAAAATATGATTATATCCTTGATAGTTCCAACGCGATTTTGAATTTTTGGGATAACGTTTAAGTCATTCACGACACGGTTTAGCTTGTGCAAGGAGCAATGGAAGTACAAGGCTTTTAGTACTTTTGCCTAAAAACCGCCTGCATACCCTTGACATGTTGGAACATCCGTCGAAGCCTAACCCACACACTTATCAGGGTCTAGGTTTAAGTTTGTCGCAAAATCTTCAATGGTTTTGGCAATACTTACGGCATTAATCGGTCCTTCAAGCTCTACAAAGCCTAAAAATTCTTCAATTTCGTTATATTTTTCCTATTTTATTTTAAATTTGATCCACCTTGGAAGGACGCCCCCCCCTTGTCCCTCCCTGGATACGCCCACGCCCTTGGATATAGAGACCTTGTTACTCTATCTCTTAGGTCTGTGGTTCGAAGTAGAGCACAGTTAATTTGTTGCCCAACTGTGAATGGTCTCATCGATCCCAATTTCAATCGTAAAGCCTGCGGAAAAATTTCGGCCCCCGCGGACTAGTGTTTTCCTGTGTGCGCTACCCAGCAAAAATTTGAGGGTAAGTTAGATCCTGTGAAATAAATTTCGTATAGTTCTCCTATGAAAATAGTGAAATAAATATTTTGATAGTTAGCTATGAAATTTTAGGAGGCATGTGTATTATTAAATCAGAAAACCAAAATATTATAACCTAACACGACACTAATGACAAATAGAACTTAACCTTAAATATTTGGTCTGTTATTTTGCCTTTGTAATTATAATTTTTTTTTTATTATTCAAAACTGAATAAATACAAAACATACAAGAAAATACTACAATGGCACTTGGCAGTATATAATATTTTTGTAACAGATAATTGAATAAAACTAATGAATAGTAAAACAGTCACAAACACTGAAGAAAACGAAATTATATTAAAAATAGGTTACTGTATTCGGCAAAATCTGAAATATCGCTTTCGTCATTAACATTTATTATTAATGGGCAAACTTCTACGTTGCAAGAATAACCATTTTCAATATCAACAACGTGTTGTACACATTTATTCCAAAAGTATCAATTTGATTTACTGCTAGCCTAATATGATCTAAAACCGTATTGCTCAAATTTGGTGAAGTATTTAATGCTCGAACTTTATGATTTAACTGGCTCCAGACAAGTTCAATGGGATTTAGTATGCAGTAATGCGGTGGCAATCTTAATACCGTATGTGCATGTTGTTGAGCAAAATTATCTACAGCGTAAGATTTCGAATACTGTTTTTCAGAAATTGTTTTTAAACACAACAATTTTGTAGATTTTGCTGGCACTTCTAAAACCTTCTATAATTTTACATTTTTTACTACCCATTTGAATTTGGAATCTTCTCTTCTTGACGGCTGTGGTACGAAGCATTAGCTATAACTATTACCGAATTTTTTGGTAATTTTGGTATCAATGTATTTTTAAACCAGCTTTCAAACAATTTTGCAATCATATCGCAGTGGTAATCTGCAGAATTATTTTTTAACAAAGAGTAGCGGTGCTCCATCAACCCATCCATTTTTACTTCCAGCATGCAAAATTATAACACGTTTGCCACGAGAAACCGCAGTATCCAAACAACATTTTTTTGATGAGTGCACCCATCTTCTCCGTGTAATATCATGAGTATCGTAGCACGTTTCGTCTAAATAAAAAATCTCCGTCCCTTTTAATCTAAATTTTCTTACAGAAGCAATAAATTTGATTCTGTGAGTAGTAAGTCCGCAGATTACACACTAGAGAAACAAATTTTATGAAACTTGCATTTGAAACGAATCGCATGAAACTTCGTTTTTTGTACAATTCACACCAGTGAAACTTGTTACATTTAATTGTTTCCCCGATTCGACACTGTACTCTGCAAATCTGTGTTTCGATGATGATGTGGTTTTGTTTTGGTTGGTAAACCGTCGGAATAATGCGTTAATGAAACAACAGCAACCTGTTTCGTGCAACGAGTTTCAAGAAATTTGTTTCTCCAGTGTGTAATCGGTCTAAGAGATCCCATTATCTTGAGTCTTTTATTGATTTTTTTATAAGTGAAACCCATATCGTAAAGTATCAGTTTTATATAAAAAATCAATACCGAAATCCACTAATTTTGTTTGAATATTGTTTAGAGTAGGTACGAACATTTCTTGGCTGTTGAACTTTTCGTTTAAACCTTTGTTTGGAAACTATATTGGCAACAGTAGATATAAGAACTTTTGTTAGTTCTGCAGTTAACGTTAAAGGATTCTTACATTTTTTTGTCTATAAGAGAATCATTCACATTTTTCACTATTAACTTTGCATCTTGCGAAATATGAATTCTGTTTGCTGACAAATTTAAATGTTTTTCCATGTGCAACAGAATTGGTTAATAATTATAATTTAGCAAATGTCACTGTCATTAGTAGCTTGTCAGGTTATAATATTTTGGTTTTCTGATTTAATAATACTGTAACGATTCTGCGGCCAGGTCGTTGCCCCGGACATATGACTCGGCCCAATTGTTCCAGAAACGTCGCGATCAATACTCGACAGGCAGCCTTGGATCCAGGTGCAGACGGGGAGACGTCAGCGACCTTGCAGCCAGATGCAAGAGATGACTCACGCTGTGCCGGAAAAGCGAGTAAAGCCTCGATTGTTCTAAACGGAAATTATCCGCGAATATAAATACAAGGCCGTCGGAGTTCTCAGTTAGTTCTGCTCAGACTCGAAGCGCGCGTGATAAACGAACCGTGTGAAATAAATAACAAATAAATATAACCAGATAAATCCTTAATGTTTAAGTTGTGATTAAATAAATAATTAGCGTATCGTTGTTAGAAATATTGCCTGTAGTTAGTTTAAGTAATATGTGTTCTGCCTTGTTAATTCTTGTGTTTGTAAATAATAATAAAAATAGTTGTAAATAAATGTTTAATACAAGAAGCGTCGTATAATTTTTAAATAGCCCGAACGTAAAAACGTAACAGTTGTGTCAGGTGTGGGGTTTTGTGTCGGGTTTTGTACCATGTTATACCAGGGGCTATAAAGAATTATTGAACAAACATTAAATAAATAAATTGTTTAACAAGTGCCGATAAAACGACGGTCAGGTAAATAAATTGAAGTATATAGTGGGGATGCCTTTAACGAGATTCAAGATGGAACCGTAGTTAAGCCAACTTTTGCAACGGATACAGGACGAGGCAGAGAAGACGCAAGAGATGGCAGAAAAAATGCTAGAGGATCTTAAGAAAGAGCTGAAAGCCGGACAGGAGGTACTTGGGGTAGAGTGGAGAACCGCGCTAGAGGATCTTAAAGATAAGATTGAGGAACGGCGGAAAGCAGTGAAATAAGAATGGAGAGCCGACCGAAAGAGGATCTTAAAAAAACTCGAGGAATTGAAAGCCGGCTGAAAGAAGGCAGAAAAAGAACTAGAGGATCTTAAAAATCAGCGTGGGGAACAGCCGAAAGCCGGGCAGAAAGCACAGGAAGAGCTGAAAGCCGGGCAGGAAGAGCTGAAAGCCGCGCAAAAGAAAGTAGCCCAAAAAATTGATGGGAAAATAAATGGAAGAGTTCGGTCTCTGCTGTTGGATACTGGAGCGAAGAAGTCCATCGCCAGGTCTGACGTAATACAAGATGAGGGTCAGCTGCTGCCCACCAGGACACGCCTTCGCACTGCCACGGGAGGCGCAGTGACCACACATGGGGAAATGGATTTGACATTAAAGATTGGGAATCAAACCCTCAAGCATCGGGTCCTGATTGCTGACATTGCGGACGAGTTCATCCTGGGAATGGATGTCATGAATAAGTGTGGGCTCACTTTAGACCTGGGACGCGGCGTGTTGCACGTGGGTGGAGAGGAGCTTTCCCTACACCCAAGAGAAGAGATCGCAGTACGAGTGGTATTGGTAGAAGATGTTACACTGCCTGGACGAACCGAGAGGGTGCATACCTGGATGACGATCTCCGTTGCAACGTAGTGCGCATGATTGAACCCGATTATGACAAGGAGCTCACTCATGGTATCCTGGTTGGGAAGACGTTGGTAAAGACTGGGCTTAAGGTTACAGTAAGGATGATGAACGTCAACAGGGAACCGGCAACCGTCAGGAGAAACACAACCCTGGGAAGATGCACACCGGTCTCCGCCGTTGTCAGAACGATTACTAGTGACAGCGGCAGCAAGGCGAAGAGCTGCCCAAAGGCATTAATAAACACCGTGATGTCTACTTGCAAGGGCATGAGCCAACAACGACGGAAGAAGATCGAAGATCTAGTGGCCCGGTACCAAGAAGTCTTCGAGTGCGGAGATATCCCAGCGGCCGTACTGACGTAGTTAAACATAAAATCAATACTGGGGATGCTCAACCGATACGCCAACATCCAAGAAGGTTGCCCCTCGCCAAACTGGAAGAAGCTGAGAAGATTGTCCAAGATATGCGAAACCAAGGAATTATCGAACCGTCTAGCAGTCCGTGGGCCTCCCCTGTGGTTCTTGTCAAAAAGAAGGATGGCTCAACGAGGTTCTGTGTTGACTACCGACAGCTGAATCATGTGACCAAGAAAGACAGCTACCCTCTGCCACGAATCGATGATACCCTGGACACGCTCTCCGGTTGTCAATGGTTCTCGACGCTAGACTTGAAGAGCGGTTATTGGCAAGTCAGAATGGAACCTGCGGACAGGGAGAAGACTGCATTTATTATCGGAACTGGGCTCTGGCAGTTCTCCGTCATGACGTTCGGTTTGTACAATGCCCCCGCCACGTTTGAGAGGCTGATGGACACCGTCCTGAAGGGTCTATCTTGGCAGACCTGCCTGATATACTTGGACGACATCATAGTGGTGGGTAAATCCTTCAACGAGCATCTGAAAAATCTGGAGGAAGTGTTCGGTAGACTGCGAGGTGCCAACCTGCGATTAAGTCAAAAGAAGTGCCACATCTTCCAGAAGGAGGTACAGTACCTGGGCACGTCGTATCCCGCCAGGGAGTAGCAGTAGACCCGAGTAAGGTGAAGGCAGTGCAGGATTGGCCAATCCCGAAGGATAAGCATGAGCTGCAAAGCTTCCTGGGCCTCTGTACTTACTACCGTCGGTTTGTGCTGGGATTTGCAAACATTGCAAAACCGTTAACCCGTCTAACGGAAGAGGGACGACAGTTTGAATGGAGTGCTGAGTGCGCGGAGGCGTTCGAGACGCTCAAGACTGCCTTAACCAGTTCACCTGTACTTTGCTATCCACGTCAGGAAGGCCAGTTTATCCTCGACACTGACGCTAGCAATGTCGGAATCGGTAGTGTTCTGTCCCAGGTCCAAGATGGGCAAGAGAAAGTCCTGGCATATTTCAGCAAGGTCCTGTCCAAACCAGAGCGGAACTATTGCGTGACCAGGAGGGAGCTTCTGGCAGTAATCAAGTCCGTGGAGCATTTTTATAAATACCTGTATGGCAGAAGATTCTTGCTGAGGACCGACCATGCTGCTCTAAGATGGCTGCTGCAGTTCAAAAACCCTGAAAGGCAGGTGGCTAGATGGATCGAGCGCCTACAAGAGTACGACTTTGAAATAAATCATCGTCCTGGCACAGCCCACCTCAACGCCGATGCGTTATCCAGGAGGCCCTGCCCTGCGGACTGCAGCCAGTGTTCCAAACTGGAGAGTCGTGCGGTACCCATCAATCGTACCACTGTAGTCGACGACTCGTGGGAGCTAGACGAGTTGCAGAGCAGCCAGGAGAACGACCCCGACTTAGGCACGGTTATAGCCTGGAAGTGAGATGGCTGTCGACCTACCTGGTAGGAGGTCTCCGCCACCAACCCAACGGTGAAGACCTATTGGGCGCAATGGGACTCCTTGCAGCTGGAAAACAACGTCCTGACCAGAATCTTGGAAAACGAGGACGGCAGGGCAACGAGATCACAATTCATGGTCCCAAGGAGTAGAGTGGCCGAGGTTCTGCGCCACCTGCATGATGGCTCCTCTGGGGACACTTCGGATTGAAGACGACGTTGCAGAAGGTCCGAGACCGGTTCTACTTGGCCAGTTGCAAAGATGATGTCCGAGAGTGGTGCAGGAGGTGCGAAGCCTGAGCTACAGGAAACGGACCGGTTGGTAGACGTAGAGCTCCGATGCGGCAGTATAACGTCGGTAGTCCGTTCGAGAGGATAGCCATCGACATCGCTGGACCATTCCCGAAACCGAATCGGGAAATAAATACATCCTGGTGTGCATGGACTACTTCACCAAGTGGCCCGAAGCGTACGCCCTTCCGAATCAAGAGGCCGGTACTGTAGCTGATGTCCTGGTGAAGGAGTGCTTCAGCCGTTTTGGAGTCCCCCTGAAGTTACATTCCGACCAGGGCCGGAATTTCGAGTCTGGACTGTTCCAGAACGTTTGCAAGCTACTGGGGATACACAAGACCCGGACCACTGCCCTCCATCTTCAATCGGACGGCATGGTGGAAAGGATGAACTGAACCATGGGGAAGCATATGTCCAAGGTGGTTTCCGAGCATCAGCGTGACTGGGACCAGTACATTCACCTGTTCCTAATGGCCTACCGATCTGCAGTACAAGAGACAACCAACCACACCCCAGCCGCGGAACTCTTTGGGCGCGAGCTGCGATTGCCATGTGACCTCAAATTTAGAAGAAAGCCTGGCGAAGAAACGGCCGGCGAGGACTACGTGGGGAACCTGAAGAAGAGTATGGAAAAGATCCACGACGCCGTACGCCGAAACATTCCGGGTGCCAGCGACCGAATGAAGGACCGATATTATGCCCGCGCTGAGGCCGGTGGTATCCAGCCTGGCGATTTGGTATGGTTTCATAACCCCCAGAGGCGTCGTGGTCTCTACCCCAAGCTCCAAAGAAACTGGAAGGCCCCTACACTATAGTTGCTCGACTGAATGACGTGGTATACCGAATCCAGAAACCTCTTTGAGGAAAGTGCAGAGTGGTGCACTTCAATCGGTTGGCCCCATATGCCGGAACCAATGAGGAAGTGGAGGCTGTTACGGAGCAACCCCTGAGACGACTAAGGACCGGAGAAACCTCATTCCAGGAGTTTATAACCGCTTATGGGGGTACGAAGACTGCGCGATTTGGAGTCACTACAGAGGTGAAGCATGACCTGTTCGACACCCTGCGGCAGTATTCCCTGGCACACTGCGTCGCCCAGGACCTCCGGATGTCTAGGGGGATCGCCGCTGCCTTCCGGGAGAAGTTTGGCCGGTTAGACCAGCTGCGAGAGCAGGCACCTCAGGTTGGCAGAACTTTGCAGCTGAAGGAAGGCAACAGTTCCATTTATTACCTGGTGACGAAAAGGTTGTCTTACGAGTTACCAGGAGCTCTGGTCTGCTCTTTTGGACCTCAAGGAGCAGATGGTGAAGAACGGCGAAACCCGGCTAGCGGTGCCAAAATTAGGATGCGGCCTGGATTCGTTGAACTGGAGGGTCGTACGCAGCATGCTGGAAGTAGTCTTTGACCGGACCGGCATCCAGATCGAGGTCTGCTGTTGCAGCCCGTTGCGAAACATTGAGGCCAAGGTGGACTGCTACTTCTTCAGCGAGTCCGTGTGCAAGAAGGGCACCTCTTGCAAATACCGCCATCAAACCCCCACAAGAGCGAGTGACAGGCATCCGACGCAACTCGTTCTGGGACAGAACGACCTAAGGCGGGGGCAGTGTAACGATTCTGCGGCCAGGTCGTTGCCCCGGACATATGACTCGACCCAATTGTTCCAGAAACGTCGCGATCAATACTCGACAGGCAGGCAGCCTTGGATCCAGGTGCAGACGGGTGATGTCAGCGACCTTGCAGCCAGATGCAAGAGATGACTCACGCTGTGCCGGAAAAGCGAGTAAAGCCTCGATTGTTCTAGACGGAAATTATCCACGAATATAAATACACGGCCGTCGGAGTTCTCAGTTAGTTCTCCTCAGACTCGAAGCGCGCGTGATAAACGAACCGTGTGAAATAAATAACAAATAAATATAACCAGATTAATCCTTAATGTTTAAGTTGTGAATAAATAAATAATTAGCGTATGGTTGTTAGAAATAGTGGCTGTAGTTAGTTAGTTTAAGTAATTTGTGTTCTGCCTTGTTAATTCGTGTGTTTGTAAATAATAATAATTAATAGTTGTAAATAAATGTTTAATACAAGAAGCGTCGTATAATTTTTAAATAGCCCGATCGTAAAAACGTTACAATACACATGCCTCCTAAAACTTTATAGCTAACTATCAAAATATTTATTTCACTATTTTCATAGGAGAACTATACAAACAAGTTTGTATACTGTGACTATGATAGCAGCAGTGGACTGTAATTTTGATTTAATCGAGAGCTACCAAATTATTTACTGGCGAGGGTACGCGCAACCAGGGCCGTAACTAAGCAAAATGTTACTGTAGGCAAGCCAACATTTTTGCGCCCCTCAGTACACTAAGGATAGAGGTGACATAAAATACTAATTTTAGTGACTTCTGCATTTTTCAGTATGTATGATGTATATTGAAAATGTATAGGTAGATATTCAAAACTAAATCCAACAATTTTAATTTAAAAGGTTTAGAAATAAACAACTAACTGTTAAAATAATATATGCTAAGGTTAAAATATTTGATAGTTTGTAAAGTGCATTATTTTTAAGTTTTGGTTCTATGCTTACCATTTCTGGAAAATTTTTAACCCTAAAATATAATGCAATCTTGGCAAATAGAACAAAAGTGAGGTGCAACTAATGTACCTCGTCGAAGCATGTGTGCTGGTTAGTGATAGAATTCCAATCGGGGCAGAATTTTTAGAGTTCTTGCACTGACGCGACGTATGTTAGTCAAAGCTTCCTATTTTTTGGAGTTGTTGTATGCGATTATTCCAAGCAATAATTAATTATAACTAGGATGAGTTGTAACAATGCGCTGCTATGCGTATTCTTAGTTAATGCGTCAGATGATAGCTACTGTAGAATGTACGTGTTAGTTGCTTTTTATCGTGTTAGTAGCTTTTTTTTGGAAACTACAGCAAACTATAGATTCCAGAGGTCCCTTGCTCGTGATGGATGATTACATGATAATTAAAGAGAGTGAAGACATGTTGTTCCGGTTACGGATCCCGCGAATACATGTTGCTCCGCCCTAATGGTTCTGCAGCGGGTAGCAGCCGAGCGGATTTACCGAATTAAACTAAGTGCTGTAATGTGAAATATCAGTAGACATCGGATACTTACTAATTCTATACGGATTGCAACAATAGTTGAAGGTGAAGGTACCAGGGGGGATGGCCACCACCGGTCAGTACAATGATTGTTTCATCATTTCAATATAACACAAAAACGCGTCTAACACAAAATAAATAATAAATAACATTAAATAAAGACAAAAATATAAAACAATAATTCTAATAACGGGAGTACATATTATATTATGAATACAACAAAACATATATATTTTTTTTATATATAAACTAACTGCAGTCTGCGGAGCATGCCGAATTTAAAGTTTCGAGCATTAGTGTGAGATGCGCGCAGATCTTTCTGCCACGAATGCCACCCGAACTAGCATTGGGCGGCGAAGACGGAAAATCGATTTGTAAGGGTGTAGTTAAACGTAGCGTTTGGGCGCATTCAGCAAGCTAGTAATAAACCTTCTTTATTGTTAGATGAATTATACTTATGGTCGTAGTTTTAAAAAAACACAACCAATCGCTATAATAAATAACAGCTTTTTGCGATAATATCCCTATTAAAGTAATGAAAAGTTTGTTTACAAAACCAGAAAATAGTAAACCGTTGAACAAAGCCTTGGTACTTTTACCGGTTTAACATGGCATGTAGTGCTGTGCTTCATTATAAAGGTATGATGCGTGTTCGGCCTGCCTGTCTGCGTCTGTCACGTTTTTATTGTTGCCGGTCGGGCGCAGTTTGTTCCCATTACAAATCAGATTCCCTCTAAGAACACGGGTTCGTATCCCACCGAATGCGATTTTTCCCTTTCTTTGTGAATTAATGTAATTCGCATTACTAAGCGTTTTCTATTTACTATTTCAGTTTTATTAGAAACACAAACAAAATGATGGAATTCGAATATAAAACATAAAGGGCAATTCTAACTAATAAATCACACGATTATGCTTAGTATCATATGAACACAAAACATAAAAAATGAAATACTTAAAGGTACTTTTCGTACCGGTCACCTAACCTTAAAAGTTTAATTTATTGGTATTTATTTTAGCTAGAAGTTTTTCTTCTTTTTTTTTTGCCAATTTTTAAAAATATTGTATCAAATGAGATCATTTGTAACAGGTCTCTCTATTGATATTAAGCCTGTGTGAGACACTCTGTCTTGACATATAATTTACTTTAGAAACGTCGTAATTTGTTATAATTTACAAAATGATCGTTAGCATGGAATGTAATGTGTCGACCAGATTGAGCGCAATTCCCATGATTATAATTAGCATTAAAAATCCTTAATATTACAAATTAATTTGTCCGTAAAATTGACCACTACTTGATTTGTTTTTGTTTCATTAGTATGAAAGAAATATTTTTTTTCCCACTGCCGTTTTTGGCGCCCCTGGTCGCTTGCGCCTGTAGGCGGGGGCCTACTCAGCCTATACCTAGTTACGGCCCTGCGAGCAACGACAATTAGGAAAGTGAGTTGCCACCTACCTTTATTATGGCTCTTTCTCTTGCGTCCAGCCTGCGGCCCGCTGCAAAGCGTTACTTGTACATGGAATTTTTGAAGATCTTTGCACATGCTATTCTTTATTTAGCAGAACAGTTTTTGCATACACAAGATTAAGGTTACGATCATGATAGCGCCGGCACTGTATTTCAAGCGACGCGCTGAGCGCTCAGGAACGCGCTTACACCGGCAAAATGTTTCGCGAGCGAGAGTCTTCAACGCTGCCTCGATATTGGGCAGGCAGCTCACCTTTTCCTATCTTACTGCGACCCTCGCTTTTACAAAAAAAAAACTAACTGCAAAGCCTGGAGGTCTAAACATATACAATTTATTCTCCTCCAATGCCTGTGAAAGTAAATACAGATGCTTTAAGTACGACTTAATGGCGAGCAAACCACTCTTTTCTTAATTATAAGATGCAGAGAAGTACTTGGCATGACATACAAAGCAATCCAAATTGTAACACTAGGCTATTTTGGATTCAACGTCATCACTCCCGCCGACGTCGTTCTTTTCTGTGTTAGAGAACTTATAATCCAGTGGCGCCCACTAACTTACTATTATTGACTTTTTATGTTTCTTCCATAGCAAGTTATATAGAATCACTTACGTTCCTCAGAATACACTCACCCGTATGTCCCGCTTGAGCTAGCGGCTTTTCGATGTATGAAATAAGTTTAAAAGGGATAATAATTACGTTAGTTGAAGTGTTTGTTCATATTTATTAACCAAACCACAATCATTTATTTCTTGTTTAACTAAACCGCCATTTGCACTTGTCACAAAAATAAGTAATACCCCTATCTTTGTTAAACAGGCACTGTACCTTCGTTCGTCCTAGGCTAGCATGTTGTATTTGTGTGACTTCTTTAAAAAGATCGTACATAATTTCCTTTTCGGG
>CALNHX010010430.1:0-40340 GCA_940337035.1 Agriotes lineatus
GTCATATACTAGTTAAGTGGCAGGTAATTTTTGGAAGTTAGGTATAAAGGAATGTTGCACGTTTTGAGCCTTTTCGATTTTATTTAAAATTAAACAGCATTTTTTAAAATATTTAAAATTAATTAATAACATACAAAACGAATGGCTTCTAGAACCTTAGATAAATTTAAGTTTGCTATATAACATTTTAAAAACTGAAGATGCCTGCGGCACCATGTTATACTATTCGTACTCTACGATTGTTGTATTTGAAAAATGTAATTTCAACTGCGTATGTCTATTAGAATATGATACTCTTGACTTTCATCGTTTAAAGAAGTGAGAGTAACATGTTTTTTCTGAAATAAATATAAAAAACATTGTTAAATAAAATCAATAGCATACGCCTTGGCACAAATTCGTGTTGCGCGTTGTGTCCGCGATCCGCCTGTTTTTCGAGTTGCAGCGCGACACATGCATTTTGCCTCGATATATTGATGAGAATTTCAAAATCCACTGATGACATACGAACAAAGTTGCGAAATTGTCCAGTGCTTTGGTACTCAGCCAACAGCTATTAGGCCAATTATAGGCGTCGCTGTACATTGTATGGGGACTTCCAACCCCACTAACGACTGTCATGATGTTATTGTGACATCCGAGACCAACTATTTCCGTGACAGCCGTATCACGAGGCGCTGAGAGAAGCAGCCATCGACCTCCCGTCTAAGTTCTAACCAGAAAGAGCGTTGCTTAACTCTACTGATCGAACGTGGACGCTTGTTCAAGCACACCACCCGCGACCCTTTTTATATAAAGTTGTGTCGTCCACTACGGTCTTTTTTTCTTATTATTGAGTATATTTTAATTTTCACCTCCCTCGTCTAAATGACAAAGTATTGCAATCTTGAAAAAATACATTCCACATTTATTTATATCTTGACGTTTCAAGGTCCCTAGATGACAAAAAAACGTTTTTCTCAATTCCGTCTGTCTGTTGGCGGTATAACTCATGAACTATTTGTTGGAGGAAGATTATATTTTGCATGCGGATTATATGTCTACCTGGCTCGAAACAGAATATATTTTCCATCAAACATATACAGGGTGAGCACCCTAGGAGTAATAGAGGCATAGATAAAAGTAATAATTTGCACACAGCTTAGGTTTTTACCCTTGATAAAAAAATAGGAGCCAACAAGTAAATATCGTAAAATGGATAGAATTGTGAAGCAATTAACGCGTTCTTTATAACACCGCTTAAAGCAAATCCAACTGCTGTTGGTGGGCGCCTGTGCGAGTTCGAATCTCAGCGACTGCAATGTTTTTGTACATTTGCAAGTTGATGTAATTCGCACAGGGGAAGTTTTGTGTACACTTGTTTTCAGTTGTTTTTAATTTAGATGTGGCTTATAATAAAGTCCATGTATGCAGTATGGTGCAAATGAAAGGAATAGATTAATTAGTTCGTAAATTGGCGACAGACAAAGCATGCGATACCTTATTTGAAAGGTCTTTTAATTATCTATCCAACTATATCAACAAGTTTAACTAATTTAGTTTGGTATATTGTCAAAACATTTTTATTATTGCAATGTTCTTACTTATTAAATACAACCAAATTTAAAGCAAATGCTCAAATTGACGACCCTCAGCTATGATACAGTGAAAAAGATGAGCAGTAAAATCTTCTCCAACTTTTTCTATAACTGAGTAGTCATCACGCTCACACAGATGACGTCACGAATAAATAGAAAATCTGACTGAACCCCCGTGTAAAAATAAAAATCGACAGGTTTCAGAATTTTTCTGAAGTCACCGAATTACGAAATAATGAATTTGTTCCTTTCATTTGCACCATACTGTATATTTTTAATACTAATGAGTAGTAAGGCATGGTTAATCAGTAATTTCCTTTTAAAAGTGAAAAGGATCATTCCTAAAATTAAATTAAAATTTCAAATTAGTACAACGCACAAACATATACCAATGTACGTCTTCATCGGCACAACGTTGTGCCGCAAATCTCCTTGAAGTTCGAGTAAAAACCGCCTGGCGATGGATAGCGTGCGTCGTTCGTCACGAAAATATTTGTATGCGTTTTGCGTTGGTTGCCGCGCGTACCGACACTGCGTCAGCGGAGTATCAATAGCTCGCGATCCTCTTCACAATGCGTTTACAGAGATTGTCAGTCACTCGCGCCCCTTGCCTATTACCAAGCGCACCCCCTGCTGGCACATGGCGGTCAGCAAATCCTCAAAAAATATGAAAGACAACTCAAATGTTTTCTTATGCGTTTATCGACGTACACAGTGTTGTCTATAATTCCGGATTTTTTCGCAAACATCTGTGAACGATCTTAAACGATCCTTAAAATTGTGACCTATTTTATCTGTAATTTCTATATTTAACGACACTCAATTTTTTCATATATTTTCCAATATATTTAGTTATGTATTTTCATTGCTTGCTGATAATATCTTCATTTGATTTAGGGGTTATCAATTAGGGATGTCAGCGGGTACCCGGGTACCCGGGTCGACCCGGGTATATTTTCAGGACCCGGGTACCCGACTAGTTAATTATATAATTTCCAGAAAGTCAGCCTTTTTCGGAGAAAATTATAGAGACTTACAAACAATAGGAATAAGCTGTGGAAAAACATAACCATGCAGTAATAACAAGAATCACACTATCCATACCACATAAATGTTTATTGTTTCATATAAAGCAATAAATCCGCTTCACGGAAATATTCAACCCGCCAATAGTACCATTAAATCGCGTCTGTATAGATGAAGTAAAATCACAATCCTCTGTGTGATGTTGGTGGTGCTACCAATTTCGGACAAAAAGTCACGTACTTGAATTTGATAGCACTTGGAAGTGTGAAAATATTTACGAATAACAAACGACTTGCAGTTTAAATTGGTGAGTAGATACTATTTTAATTTAGTTCAGTTTAAAACTCCCGGCGTAAAAGAAAGAAATTGTAGTTACCTCAGATATTCAGATGTACACTAACTTTTTTGTTATATATTTCGGGTACCCGGGTTTACCCGGGTACTGCTTTCGGGTACCCGGGTTTTATTTTAGACCGGGTACGACATCCCTATTATCAATTAAGGTCGGCAACACCGTGTTTTACAGACACATACAGAGCCAGTCAAATCCGCTCCCAAAAACCCAAAGGCGTGCTAATGTAATGCTTTTCTTGTCATACTCATAAATAACGACGGTAAAGCATAGAAAAATGCTTACTGTGCTAGCCTCGTCGAAAGATAACGTGATACCTATCTTTGGTTAAATAACTACGAAGTAAGGGTTCATGTTAAATAATAGGATTATGAGATGGAATTTATAAAAAAAAATGTAAAATGCCTGAACAAATGTTTATGTTAATTATTGAGATATACAGTGTGCTTAAAAAAGGTTAAAAACAAGTGGGAAGCATTTGTATTAATAGATTATTATTGTTGAAAGTTGGTGTATACTTAGAAACCGAAATAAACTCTATGAAACTCGGTCGATAATAGTGTACGTACCCTATACCCTTAATATAGAGAAGGATAAGAAAAAGTCGACAGACACTAATTAAAATATCAATCAACAGCCGCCTATCTCAACTTTTTGGAGAAATTGCGTTTGCGAATATCCCTTGTATCGAGTAATATGTTTGGTGATATTAAATGCTCTATTCATCATTTAATATTTTAATTGTTGTGCGGAAATAATTATAGTTAATTGCGGTTGAAAAAGTTCTTGAAATATATCGTTTTGATTTATTAATTATTAAGAGATTTTTTTAAAACTTAACTTCTCTTGAATAATCAGGGTACTTTAACATTGAGCGTATTTCATTTTTTCTCTACTCGGTATATTATATATTTTGTGCCTTTGTATGTATGCATCATATTACTTTGATAACTTTCTGAGCGACAATATATAAAAAAACTATATGCTTTATTAGGCGTTGAAGTATCGTTATTTATAGGAACAATAAACTATACAATTTTACATTCCATACTAATAAAATTATAAGTTCGATATAAACTCAATTTTATAAAGCCTTGTAAAGGCCAGAGAAGTCGTAAAGCGAATTTGATGGCTCATTTTAGTAGTGGTTGCTGTAATACCTCAAGGTGGCGGAAATTAAAGTGCGTGGAGGTGAAATCAAATTTATGGTTAGCTGAAGTTTAATAACTGCAACTCCATTAAAAATGAACAATGAAGCTGCACTCCGATAGGTTACGAGCTAGCAGGTCTCTGCCGGTGGTTAATATAATAAAGTTTTTTACAAAAGTAGCACTTGCCAAGTCACGAACTCGTAATTCCGAATCCGATAGCAATCTTATAACGGTAGTGCCCATCGTTTCCTTGTGATCCATCCACACACGCTGCGAAGTAGTTAATCGACGAGTTCTCCATGGCACCTTTATTGACCACGGGGCGATCAAAACCGTTTCGATTCCGCTTTGGTATCTGTAGTGTCCCGCATTTGTTCACGATTAAGAATTCAGTCCGCACAATGCACCATCACACAGTAACTGTATTTATATTACTCAGGAAGTAGTAGTTTTAACTGCATCCATTGTACTTACGGACGAGAGTCGTGAAATGAGATCCCCGTAGTGTTTAAAACTCTGCGTTAACTTTAAGACTTAATAAACACGTTGTAAAACACCTTGTTCGGCCTCGTAAACAAAGCCCTGTATAAAATATCCAGGAAGCATCTCGGAAAATGGAAGTTCTTATGGCGCAGTTTTTCTTGATGAAAAGACTCGGTGACCCACGAGCAAACGATTATCTTAAATTGCGGAAATATATCTCTATTTACCTTTTGTGCTGCCCCAAATTCCGGATAAAGAATGCAGCGCCTGCGGCGTGGATGGGCTTCGAATTGCTCCCTGGAAAAATGTTTGCATAATTGCTCCCGCTCTGCTATTTGTTGCTACTAAATTCGTTATAATTTATTAGCTACGCCTACCCCCGCTGGTATTAGTTTTCCGCTGGTGGCGCGATAAGACCGCATCAAATTAATTAGTGCAGCTTCTGCCTCATTTGAAGGCTAGCAAGCATGTAAGGTGTTTTTTATATTCTATGTGGTCTAGAAATAACGTTTTTATGTAGTTCTAGATTAGATTAAGTTCATGTATGTAATAAAAAGGTCCAGTGGTGTCTCATTTTCCATGGGATTAAATGGGAACCTTAATTGTTATTAGAGTTAAAAAAAGTAGATCAATTTTGTGCAAGAACCAAGGCTATGGCAAAACTACAAATCGGCAATTTGGTTTGGTTGTCGAGCTACAGAGGAAGAATAAAAGCAGAAATCCTGTATGCATGTTCTTTTACACATATTAATATTGACTAATCAAATTAATTTCTAATTTATTATTATGGCTCCATAAAGTGCTTTTGATTGTAGAGCCAATCATCGCAGGTATTTCATCATTTTCCACCCTCTCACAGACAAAGTATCCGATATTTCGAGATTTAAATATTTCGCAAACTGGACTGGCAAACGTTAGTATACTGAAAAGAATTGCCAAACTGTACAAGCAAATAAAATATATGGTGAACTAAATCGAATATCTCTCTTTAATTTTTCGTTTAAATGTATAATTCTGGAAAAAAGTTACATTCCACTGTTTGAGATATATGGATGCATGCGTGATTGACGTGTGTTATTTCAAGATGTGCGACACCGTAGGTGGAGCACCTATTTTCAGGAGCAATAAGCGAGGGTGTATCCCCAGCCAGTATTATCGATTTAAAGGAACTAAGCACAAAATACATTTTGCGTGACTCTTGCAGAAGCAAAAAAAATTACAACTTTCTGTCAATGGCGGTAAATGATTTGTGGTAAATGATAACACGAAATTGATAAGTGTAACGGTTACACTTAGCAATTTAACGCAATCGAATTGGTCTAAAATTGTATTTGTTTTATTGTTCGAATCGCGTCATTTAACATACGCATGCATTAATCAGTATAATAAAATGGTAACGTGGTAACAATGCAACATATTTTCTGCCGGAATTGTACACACGGCCTTCTTAATGTGCTCTCCGTAAGCGGCATTTCTTCATCTGAACTCGATGAAGTCAACTATGTGCAAAAATTATAATCAGAAACTAAACCTGTTTGAAGCTTGAGTCTATGCGGACGTAGCTCACATTGAATGTTAAAATGTCATTACCTTTGAGAGCCGCTTCTATCTGGCACCAATGCGTCAATGAAAGCAAGCAGAGCTTATCATACAGCTGATATTTATGGAATAAAAATTACCCATGTTTTGTTTAAGCTTTAAAATGAGAAGAGTGGTGAAAAATACGTACAAAAAAATTTTTTTGCAGAATAAACAAAATTGGAATTACTGGTTTGTTATGGTAGAGTCATGGCTCTTTGGCGCCTTATATGTCTTCATATAAATATAATGTAGATTGATTCATAATCAGCCAGCTCCATCTGAAATGTATTTGATTACTAGATATAATCCAATAGTAGATGAGGTATCGTTCAACCCGGCTTGTAAATATCACAGTGTTGCCAAGTCTGGTGAGATTTCACCAGATGCGATTTTAATACCAATCTGGTAATTTGGTGAAAACTTTTGTAAACATCCCAATATCTGGTGATTTTTTGAACCCACACTACACTTCCTGTTTTGCATAAAAAATAATAGCAATATTTTATCTTTGACACATCACTAATCCTGGTTTGTTAATATCATTCTGTAAAAATACTCTACTGTAATTTATTGTGTTAACGCCTTTTAGTAGGCAGTAATTGTAGATCAACTGAATTTTGATAAGGTCTACCCATCCACCGATTTATAATTAAGTAGATTAATATAAAAATGTCTGAATTAATTCAACAAGTCTTGACTTTTTTTATAAATTTATGACTTATTCCAACCCTGATTGTATTTTTTTTATTGCTTCTAGTTTAAATTTCGCTAAATCATAAGCTTTGATAGGCGTGAGTTCTGTTGAGGGTATCGTTCTTTGTTTCGTTGGAGTTTCCTAGTCATTTGGCAGTTTTCCAGTAACTATAATTAACTTAACACAATAGTGTGGGATATGTTACTCGATATGATATTTGTTTGTAAAGGATTATTCATCATTCATTGTGCCATTATTAATTTTTACCTGCAATCTGATTCTTGCGATTTATCACTATTTATATCTTATTTGCTAACCGAATGGGTGTTCAATGTCTTAGTGTTTTCTTTCTATTTTGCTTCATCTTGTTAATTTTGGAATCTTTATCTTTCATATTATTCTTATTCTCTCATTTTTCTCTATTATTTTTTTTACTAATATTTATAGTAGTCATTTTTACCGCAATTATTTAATAATAAATGCCAAACTGTAATGAATGTAATGTAATAGATGCTGAATATTGCACTACAAGACAATGAGAAAGAAACGCGTAAAACTTGATTGGACACATTTAAAACATTATAATTTTAAGACTAGTTGGTATGGCGTGAGCATTTAAAAGTAACGTAAAATAACTTTACTGTATCTTTAATTAGACATGGCAAAAAAATTTGCATAACTAGTTGAAAATTACAATTCTAATTTAAACCAAAGAATCTGGTCTTGTGAATTATTCTGAATGGCGATGACGTCGCTAACTAAATCTGAACAAATTAGAATTTTAACGTGAGATATAGTAATAGATCAAACAATGGCTTCTGTAAAACGTAGAAGTAGCAGTATTCAGTTATGTTAATTAACATATTAGCAAGTCAATCACATCTGCTATCAGTCTGAAGTTTAAAACCAGTACATACCAAAGGAACGATTTTGAATAGTAAATCAATAGCATATCTAAACGATCAGAACAATCGTATGGCCATCTCGTTCACTCAGTCTTTTTATAGTGAAGTTTTGCACCTGTAGTATTCATAATATATAATAGTAAATATAACATATAACAATAGTAATGCAACGTCATACTTCCATTAATATTTATGTATGTACTGTTAAAATGAATTTTTGTTAGCTTTTATTAATTACTGTGCAGAATCATGCTTGACGTCTAAGACACTTTACCATATATGTCTCTTAAAATACTCAGTTTTATCATAGGCAATTAATTTCATTTATTGTTGCAACCATGGCTTTAACATTTACAAGCGTTAATGGCATTATTAATCAAAACGCCTTTACTTTTTTGTCGGTTGATTTTAACTACTTTCTATTAGCAATAATTCACTCGTTGGCAAATTTCTAAACTCAAAAACTTAGGCTTAATACTAGTCAATATCGCACCTTGAAATTCATAATCGATTATTGTTAGTTAACTGGCATTGGCGCTAGACAGTAATAGCCATGTCTAATTAAGATAATATACTCTCTTAGAGGAGTGGTATTTTAAATATACGGTCTTCCGCAATGGAGGCTCTAAGTAAACGGCTAATAGAAGAGTCTTCTAAAATCTGCATAATATTAATGAACCTGAAACTTACCTAATCATTATCTTCCCGATAAATCAGCGGTAAGTGCGCCTGCTGTTACCTTTTTGGTACAGATAGTGAGGGCAACAACCACTTCAACTGAAGTAGGCTGCAGAAATCATCTTATCATTAAGCTTTCAAAAGTAATTTTTGCATTGCTAACGTAATATTCTTTTTCGTTCAATAATGCAGCCATTGGTCATTAACAATTACTGTTGTAGTTGTCTTGAAACACTTTCAGTGTGCATCATTAATTAACAATGTAGGTTAATGCATTGTCTTCTGACAAAAACAATACATCTACCAGTTGTTGTCGCGCGGTCATATAATCAACGTTAATTGAGTTGTGCTTCCAGCAGACACAATTGGTTGCACAAACATAATATGTACACGTTCGTATCCCACTAGTTGGTTGTATTTTTCTTAATTTTGTGAGTAACTCATTGTAGTATTGCAATATTTCAATTGGTAGATCATACACTCATATTCGTATCACAAAATGCGGTTGCTAAAACTTTGAAAAATAGCTTTGGCAGTGGAAATCCAGGGTACAGTATCCTGCTGCGATACCGGTTGATAGCCGATTTCAGCCAATACCGACTAGAGATAAGGTCGAAATACTCCTGACGTCACGGGCCGAGACGTCGCTTGCAGTAGGTTGGTTAGTTGATGTCTGCGATTTGAAGACGTGCCAATCACAGCTACACCTTGATTGCAATTATCGATTATAATTGAGCTTTTTGCAATAGATAAGAAACTTAGTACCTTTGTTAATGTTTGGTAGTATGTAATGCTTGTGATATATCATCAGTTTTGTACAATTAAACACGCAAAAACCGTTACAACCTGAAATAAATGTATTTTGCAGACAGATATTTTCATCGTGTGAATAAGCGTATTTATGTCGCCAGGCAATTATACACGTAAATAAAGTAGGTACTTCATGTAGGTAATAAAAATTCTTTGGCTACTGCAGTAATAGACAATCAACAGTTTAATCAAGAATTTTAACCCTGGGGGCTTGTTGCATTCTCATAATGCGGTAGTAAATTTAATTTTGTTTTATTATGTTATATTCAATTAATTACATGGGAATTTTGGCGAACCATTTTAATATATTTATGTATAATGTATAATCTGTAACCTCATTTACCTTGCGGTGTAGAGGCTGGTGCTTTATGCGCTGGCATCTGGCGGTACAATAATAAACGAAATTTTGTGTCGCAGCTCGTTTTAAACTGTGTTATTACAGATGTTCGTTTAGTGTATTTTATGGGCGAGGAAAGAACAACGGAGTTTAAATTAATGATATAACCAATATTTGATTTAAAATTATTGTGCTAAAATTAATAATGAAAAAAGTGAAGGTTGCTATATTCGGAAACCAAAGAAACTGTGTATAATTAGTTTTTAGTGATCCTAGTTTGGAAGAGAGATGTTAACAAATCATTACCCCGAGAAATTCCGAGGGAAGGCAAATATTGTCCGCTGTTTTATTTTTGGTTGCAATTTCTTTAGTTATGAAGTGGAATGGATGATTTTTTAATTGTCTGTCGGTAATTTTACTTCAGCACCTTTTAGTCAGTTCTTAAATATGTTTGGTGTTTTATCTTATAAAAAAATATAATTTCAGGGCGGGCACTTTTTTATTTAATATAAAAACTAAGATAGTCAGTTCCAAAATGCGGTCAAAATATATGGAAAAACACGATTTTTTGTACAAATTGTAAATCCGAAAGTTCCAGAGCAATAACATTAAATGTTTACATATTAAAGAACATGTTTACTTCAGCGTTATTACTATATGCGGTATGTTGTATTTATTCTGTACTAGTATCTCGTTACCGCAGTGATGATTTTTGGGGAAAAAGGCAAAACGAGGCGGGTAAAAATACCTCGCATTGGGTATGTACGTATACATTTTTTCTTTGGATTTTTAGGGTTAAACATAGATAGTCGGTAATTTATCAGCATAATAAAATGCATTTACGCTTTATCGGCGGTGTCAATTACACACAAGAACTTTTATCTACTTTGATGTCACAATATGGTTATTATAACACCAAACAGTGCTACAATGGAGTCCATTATAACACTGTTTTTGCATTGTTATTTTCATATGAAAAACATCGACTCAGCCTACTTGTTTCAAATAACTGACAGATTGTCACATTTATGAAATGTCAACATTTAAAGTTTTTGATGGTTTTTTTTTATGCAAAGTAGATAAAATAGTATATTATACTCGTTTAATAAGAGGCATTGTAGCACTCGTTCCATTGGAGCACTCCTCGCTACGCTCGTCGTGCCCCAAATTCGCTCGTGCTACAATAGGCCCTCTTATTAAACTAGTATAATAACTAATAACATACTATTAGACGCCTCGTACAAAACTCGCAATTATCGATTTGGATATTGCACGCTTTAAATCGGTTTCAAGCATTTCAGAATTCATTTTTTACTTCCTTTTACAGTAAAGGAAGTATTGGATTCACCCCAAAAATTCGAAATTGAGTTTTCAACAGATGTTCACGTTTTAGAGTCCCCTGATCCCAAAAAACATATTTTTTTTTATTGGTCTGTGTGTCTGTCTGTGTGTCTGTCTGTCTGTGTGTCTGTCTGTGAACAGAATATCTCAAAAACGGAAAGAGGTATGGCGTTGAAACTTCATATATAAGTTTTGTGTACTATGTAGATGCGACAGCAAGCTTTTGAAGATAATCGCATAACCGGAAGTAGGTGTTTACTCTTGTGATTTTTCAGTTTTTTTCGATTTATTCAAAAACGGCTCTAACGATTTTTTTTTAAACTTTACATTTTTATTACATTTTTAATGTGTATTGATGTGAGATAGGTGATTTTCCAGTTGAATACTTCTAAAATGAGTTTCTTTTGTTTTTTTTTCTATTTTTTTTATTAACTCCTATTTTAAATAGAACACCCGGTATATTATTACATTTTTGAATTCAGCTTAAAATTCTAGAGAAAATTTGTCTCTTGAACTAACACTCTATTTTGTACCGTTTTTGTAAAATTTGTAAGTTTGGAAATTTTTTGACAAATGCTTAAAAATTTAAAAACAAATTTTTGGCTAATTATAAGATCACTGTAAAAGGAAGTTGTGTGCGTGTATCACACCAGATTTTTACTCATATAATGGGTTCACTATTTCTACATTTCGATCCAATTCGGCGAATTGCCAATATCAGTTGAACATCAGTATAGTTAGGCGTCGTCACTGAATCTAGTGCTGGTGTTTTTGCATCATTTACTTTTGTTCTTTCCAGTTTGAAATAGTCTACTGGGTTGTAGGTTGTAGCGCACGGTGACATGAGAAGGTCGTGCATATTCTGTGGTTAATCATTTAACTTTTGATAAAGACTTCTTGTTATGTAGTTTGATCAAATTTGTGGTATTCCACCGACTAGTACCGATAACAGCCTTCTGATTTCTATGTAAACCCAGAAATTTATGTTTGAATTGTTTTAATGCATTTTAACATATTTTTAAATTGATTTTACATTCAGCACATAACTGGATCATGTATATAAATAATTAGGGTATTTACGTAGTCTGACTAGAAACCGTTATTTTATGGTTTCGTTTCTGTCAATAACAGAGGTAAAAATCCGAAGAAGTTGCCAAGTGTGCGTGTCGAGAAGAGTAGATTTGACTAAAGCACGCAAGATCTGCTATTATTTTATATATTTATATCTTTGGGCACATAAAGTTCACGCGTTTTACTGCCGAAATGGAACGAAATACCGTATTATCTAGCGAGTAAATGAACGTGTAAATTTAATGTTTTCGTGATATAGCGTTTAGTTTGAATTAATATCCAAGTTCCGTTTCCATAATGAATAACCAGAAGAAGCAATAACTGTTTGTAATGGTGTTGAATATTAAGTACTTGCTGCAAGTACGTCATTTATATACATAGTAATTGCTTGTCGTGTCAACATCGTTTTAATTATTTGGAAAATCGTAAATATAAAATTATCAAAAAGGAGACAGACTGCTTTTCCATTTCAGTTGATTGCCAGAAAATGTAAATTAATTGTTGTTAACAGTTGCATCATAATACTGAACTTTTAGAAATTTAAATTTTGCATGAATAATTCGTTCATAACTAACAATTTTGCAAAAAGTTGTTAAGGTAATGGTATATAACTGATACAAAAATCTTTTTCACGTGAAGCTGAATTGTTCTAGTAAAAAAACTACATTTTCAAGATAAAATGGGAAGTCGACCGTCGAGTGGTTGTCAATAAATGTCTTACGTCGGCGGAACAGCTGAGTGTTTCACGATAAATATTTAAGCAACAATCTCGAAAATCCGAACAGGAAGTAAAAAGCAAGGAAATGTATTACAGTACACTCCCAACATGCAAACAGCAACAAGCTCGTTTAAAATTTAACCCGTGCATTCTAATTTAAGAAGAACATATAAAAATTGGAACTATACTTTGCGCAGATTTATGTAGTGCTATCAGTGGCGTCTCGTGACAATTGTATTTTGGGGCTCTTATTTTTTAACAATAACTAAGCAAAAAAATAATTAACGGCTTACCTACATTCCTTCCATGTTTTAATCAAAATATGTATAACGACGATTTGAATTGCAATAATCCAAAAGGAAAAGTCACGTGCACAGAAAAAAAGTTGATTGCATAGCATTCACAAATTTAGTTGTTTTTCTTAGAAATTTCCACAACAAAAATTTTGTAAAATTACGAGTTCCAACTTTATCTTGCTGGTTAAAATTTAATACCGGTGTAGACCGCCCATTTTTAAAAACTTTTTCAGCTAACGGTAGGCTTTTAAAATTAATGGTGAGAATATTAGTTATACTATTTCACTCCACTTTTTTAATAAACTGCACAAAACAACCGAAACCACGGAAGATAAGTAAACACGCTTCAACTGCAACCGATATTATGTAAGATCATCTAAGCATGACTCACAAGGATACGAAAATGACCTTGCTACATTTGCATTCATTTTCAATGCCAAAGCTTGCACAATATTTCCAAGAAGTTATGATATTGCGTGGCGGCTGCTGGACGAACATTACATTTTCGGGAGCGCAATATTTGTAAATATTACGATAATAGTGCAACTTCGGAGTTTGGTTTTGGAGAGCCCACGGCAGCTGCCAGCTGCTGACATACTTGTATCTTATTTTGAGCGGGATCGAATAGCGATCTCCGGATGTCATTACTTAAACCTTGTTATATCCTAACGGCAGGATGGATGATAAAATATATTTTCAGTTATAGAGTTTTTTCTAATGACTAGCTATTAACGGCTGGGGGTTTTGCCCCTAAGCCCCTAAGGAGCAGCTGCCACTGACTGCTGTGTACATGCAACAAATTGATTTTTAAAATGTTAACAATGGTTTTATTACTTTGTCAGTTTGTGTTTGAAAAACTGTAATAACCTACTCGCTGTAAAGCTCTTTATTTATTTGAAATAGAGCGTTTGAAAACATAATTAATTTTCCCAGACACTCAAAAGTGTTATGAAATACTTATAAAGTAATATGGTCGTAAATTAATATTAACCCACATCATATTGCATTTACTGAAACAAATGTTAATATATACCTAGTTCCATGAAATTCGATTGCCAGCATGTTTTCTTCAGCTTTTGTCGAACCTGGTAAGCGCGCTTAAGGTTTTATTCAAAAATAATTAGGTTCCGAATTCCACATGAAAAGCACACAACGAGCTATAAATAATTCAAACCTTGTGTTGTTTTCAAATCAGCTAGCTACTTGTTTACTCGCCTCTTTGTACTTTGAAAGAGACGTCGCGCTTTTGCCTGCAGTGGAATTTAATTTTTCAGCCCACTGCAACGAGCTTTGCAACGAAATAGAATTAAACAAGTCACTTCATGCTTTTAGTCGACCATTATTGCGATTTTCCTCTGCATGTGAACACAATTTGGTGGCTGTGCCCCTGTTTTCCTCAGAGGTTCACGAAAAAGGCCTGTCCCAATAATAAAAATCTATTTAGGCATGCAAAAGGCGTGTTTTGCACTTTGGGGGCTTATTTTGGCTTTGTTTTTGAGGTCGCTCCGCCATCTTAAGTGAAGAATTGTTTTATTTGCTTTTATATTTAGACGCCGAATGGGAACACGAAAAGAATACTAAACATTTGCAACCGCAGGAAGCGGTGAAAGCGAAACTCACAAATCGCGCGGCCACTTCCGATTCCGGTTGCAGCAGAGGAACAGTTCTTTGTTTCCAAACCTCCATCGGTTGCAGCCGACGCGCATAAAGGAAACTGCAGCAATCCGAAACTGTATCAATTTTCCCCTCGGCTGTGTTTTCACAGCCCGGTTTTTGTTTAGAGCCTGCAGTGATTGCGTAAACATAAAATTATTGATTGCTCTGCGGTGCTAGGATACCCAACGAATTTTACAGTATGCATTAAAAAGCACTTTCGGGTTCTCTGTGGGCACAAAACGTTATCATTCATAAGAGGGCCGACGTTATTATTGAGAAGAAAACGCCTCATGAATAAAAGAACACCGTCATTGCTTTTAATTCTTAATTAAACATTTCCCGGCGAGCTTAAATGTAAAACTTGAAAACTAAGTCGGCACCTCTTCAGGTAATGTGACGAAACTACCCCTTTACTTAATTTAGATTAAAGTTTAATAAGATTACGGCCTTATCTGAGACGTTGACAATATTTTACGAAGTTCGGAATATCAAGTGCCGTACAGATTAAAGACTTGGTGCTTACATAGCAGACGCCTCGATGTACCGTCATTGCCTATGGTACATACCATGGGTACCAGCATTATTTGTAATGCATAATTAAGATTAAGAATCATTGATCGCTGTGCCATAATGGGGTTATGGTGTTATATACTCAATACAGCTTATAGTAATCTGATTCTGCGTAAGGTCAGCCGTCAGCGTAACTGTTTTCTTTAACCAAATATAGGAGTAGATGTTGCCATGCATTTCTAATCACTTACCCTGTAACATCGAAAGAGTAAGGTTAGTTAGGTGCCTCTTACGTAAAAATTGCGCAATAGGTATGACCATTTAGTTGTTGCAAAAACTATTGTTGTGCATACGTACTTAGTGCCAGTTTCGACATATACCATTAGAGTTTTTTAAAACGCCTCTCATTTGCATGTAGAGAAACCAAAGCGCGACTTCTTTCCGTCCTTATTTTTTAAATTCGTATAGCTTCTTTTTCTTATTCCTCTTTAAGAGTAGGCTGGTGACCTGATTTTCACCACATAGTCGTATTGCAATCAACCGAAAAATAAACGCTCTAGACTGGATAATTTTTGCTTAATTAATTTTACTCATTTACTTAATTTAGCCGTAAGGGTAGTCAGCACGCCAGGGTCCGATTCACACTTAAGCATATAGACGAAACACACGGCAACTGGCATCACTTATTTTCCAAGACCTGTCCTAAGGAGAAAAAGTCATGGATTGAAACATATTTGAGATGAATATCAACTTTCTTATGTGCAATTTTAGTTCCTAAAAATTACTTCATTTAAATGGCCTCCCTGAGCCTCGATGCAGGACTGCAATCTTTGTCTAACGTGAAAGCTTAAAGAAGGAAGAGAAGATAAGAAGATTTAGAAAAACCATTCGTACATATTTCATCTGTTGTGGAACATAGTGTAAGATTATTTTTCAAATAAACACACAAAATGCAAGTTACGGATTTATTTATTCGATGAAGACTATTTACCATTATTAAATGTTCTTATTCTTCTTTATACCATTTGTTACTGCCCCAACGCTGTAATGGCAAAAAGGGAAAGACATAGAAGAAGAAGAAGTTACTTTATTTATTCAGTCTGTTTATTCTTCGTTTCTTTAATTTTACCCTATCACACCCTTTAATACACCATCCAGAAAGTAAATACCATTATAATAAAGGGTTTTTATTATTCAAATTTGCTTTTATTCAAAATACAGGGTACAAATTCAGAAAAGATTTGTTTATTTTAAAAATATCATTTTCTCTAGCAATAATTTATACAAAATTTCTATATGGTATATTTTATTATAACATTTCATAATTGACTTTTTCAGATAATCATTTGAGTTTGGCTTTCACTTTAGTTATTCCGATTGTCAGTTAATACCTACAAATTAAAATCTAAGCTCTCATGTTACCAAACAACTATCCCAACTAAATCAATTTATATGCTCAAACCTTTTTACTTCATTTTACGATAAAGGAAGTATTGGATTCACCCCAAAAATTCGAAATTGAGTTTTCAACACATCTTCACGTTTTAGAACCCCCTGAACCCAAGAAACATGTTTTTGTTCATTGGTCTGTCTGTATGTGTGTCTGTGAACAGAATATCTCAAAAACTAAAAGAGGTAGGGCGTTGAAACTTCATATAGAAGTTTTGTGTAATATCTAGATGCGACAGCAAGCTTTTTAAGAAAATCGCATATCCGGAAGTATGGTGTTTACTCTTGTGATTTTTCAGTTTTTTTCGATTTTTTCAAAAACGGCTCCAACGATTTTTTTCAAACTTTACATTTTTATTAAATTTTTAATGTCTATTGATGTGAGATAAGTGATTTTCCAGTTGAATGCCTCTAAAATGGGATTCTTTTGTTTTTTTTTACGATTTTTTTATTAACTCCTATTTTAAATAGAACACCCGGTATATTATTACATTTTTTAATTCAGCTTAAAAATTTTAGAGACAATTTAACTGGTGTCATTGTCAACCAATGGCATTCTTCAATTTAAAAATAAACAACCAACCGAACGATTATTTTAGTGACAATAATTCGAGGAGCTTTATTTCGGCGACAATAATACGAGGAGCTTTATTTCAGCGAAAATTTTTTCTGTAACTATTATTGTAGTGACAATATTTCGAGGAGCTTTATTTCAGCGACAATTTTTTCTGTAACTTATTTTTTAATGAAAAGTTAAATTGTCAAGACGAATAGGACTCTAGGTCGAAATATTGCAGACAATTTTTGCTCTTCAGATTGTCTCGTTTCTGTTGCTTTAGAAAATAACGACTCGTGCAAGCACTCGTCGTTATTTTCGTCACAGCAGAAACTCGTATCTGAATCGCAAAAATTATTGTCGGCAATATTTTGACCTCTCGTCCTATTATTACTGAAAATTTGTCTTTTCAACTAACGCTTTGTTTTGTACGGTTTTTGCAGAATTTGTAATTCTTGAAAATTTTTGACAAATGCTTAAAAATTAAAAAATTTTTTTTTGGCTAATTATAAGATGACTGTAAAAGGAAGTTGTGTGCGTGTATCACACCAGATTTTTTATTGTTCGGAATGTATTTGGCAAACGGACATGTCCAGTAGTTCTTTATTACGACGGTGAATTATACAGGGTGTTTCGGAATTGCACGGCAGTATTTTAGGGATGTGTTCTCCAGCTTGAACTAAACAAAAAAGTTCATACAAACATGGGACCTAAACGGCTTTATTTTCAAAATACAGGCTGTTGAAGTTTAAACAATTTTTTTTCAAAAATCTAGAAAACACCTAGAGGTATTCTAATGAAACTTGGTGTAGGTTAGTATTTCATAAAGTGGCATTGTTCGGTCAAAATAAATTTAATTTATTTCCACCAATGGCGTGTATCGGGGCTGCCTCAGTTAACTTATTTTAGAAAAATCTAATACGCCACTGTTTTTTAGCCAAAAGTTTTATAGAAAAATGTATCACGATGTGGCAATTTTTCAAACGCATGGCTCATAGAGTGACTGCTCCTCAGTGATGACAGGTATCTTGTCTGGATTTACATACTGTACGGATTTTTTTAACCTGGTCCATTGCATGTAGATTCATTCTTCCATCACTTGACGGTTCTTTAAATGGAGGAACCCATTGATGTTTTGCTCCAAGTTTGGTGTTAGTTTTCCATGATAGGCTGACCAAGTAATTCCAGCAATTAATTTTGTATTTTCTATATATGTAATTATTAAACTGTAAGGTGGCGTTTTGACCCATTCTTTCTCTTTGTTAATCTCCTGGAAAAGAATGGCACTTTTTGTTTCTGTTTGTAACATATGTGGACCCGATTTCAAACCTCCTCCAGCTAGTTAAGGCAAGGTTGGGAATTGATTTAGGAGCGTCAATTTCTTTGGAGCACCAGTCATGAGGGGAAATGTTTCTCAACACCATCACATTCATTGCGCCTTGCCTGAAAAAGTAATATTGCATGCAATAAATCCTTTAAAGATTTAAAAGATGGAACAGCGAAGAGTCCATAACTCATTTCTGCGAGGCATCACACATCCTCATTGTTGAACTGCTGTAAAACAGAATCGCCAATTTTCCGCTCAAGATGTGTATGGTTAAAAACTTTGGGACACAAATATAACATGAGAAAGTTTGCTAGTTAGACGTCACCCCATAAAGTTATAAGAAATATTTAAAAATGTCATACCTATAAACAGAAACTATATATACATAGTTTTTCCTTCCATATTTAAAAAAAATTAAATTGGTTTTATTAAATTTTTTGATAAAATTGAAATTCAAAGTACGGAATCGGAATCACATGCCGGAACACCATGCATTATGGGGAATGGGGTGTCAGCTGCTACTCAGTGTCTTCTGACTCATTAATTAGCGTAAGTAAAAAACGACTCACAACTTACCGAATTACAAATGCAATGAGATCAAAGTAACACTGAAAAGAACTGTTTTAAAAATATTAAAATAAAGGGGAGTGCGAGCGGGGGACGTTCAAATTATTGAATTAAAATTATAAACACTCGCATGGCAGTTTGTAGGTACTTGAATGCCCTGGTGCATTGGTACACTTTCATGTAATTTTTGTTGTTATTATAATATAATAAAGTAACGTACTAATGTATTTATCGACTAGTTTTTGTGTCATATATGTACATATAAGTATTTCGTTATTTACGTATGGTTTTATTTTTCAATATTTTGTTTTAAAATTATACTTGTGTGATACACGTTGTATTAATTTTGCGGGTGGCTCAATTTCATAGTTACTCTACTGGTGTATATAAACGTTACAAATTAATATGTTTAATTAGAATGTTACTTCAACTTCGGTATGAATTTTAATAGAGGCCGCCCACGCCACGTGCGGTGACCTATTCCTGTAAAACAAATTCCTAGATGATTTTGGTTCACATGATGCTGGTAACGCACATAGCATTATCGTGTTCTTTGACTATTGAAGCTGAAAAAGATCCGATATAAAATTGTTAAACCAACCTCTTTGTTCATTTGTTTAGTTTGTTAATATTTTTTCTTATTTTAATGTACTTGCTAATATAAAATCGTCAAAAGACTAGCGAAAATGTCACAACTCATACACCAAGATGATAAGGAAATGCGATTTTTTCGGATGGCCCAGCGAGCTAATGCTCGACTCTCAGGCGGTCGGCCCGGGTTCCAATCCCGGCGCACTTTAGATGGATTTTAACAATCGTACGTATCAGTTTTATAGAATACTAAATTGCTCACTTTATTGCAGTGGAAGGTTTATAAACAGTAATTACTTATTGAGAAGAATGTTCATAGATCAACTATTGAACCGAAATGACCACCTGTCACTGCAGCAGTCACTTTGCAATTTGCATAGCCCGATTTTATTACTATTATGCATTCTGATCGCACATATTAAGTAAACGCAGCACTGTTTATATTACCCGAATAATTTTAAAGATTGCTTTGCTGAAGTGAAGTTGCACTAAATTTTTCTAAAGCTATTTAATAACGAAAACTTTATAGAATGGTCCGGAAAAAATAAAATGTTACTAGCTAAATAAAAACTCGCCAACGTCGCGTCCTTTGGTAAGTACTTATTTTATGGAGTGAGCAGTCGCCAGCAAATCTTAACGTATCTCTAGATCTTAATTAATCCTACATAATCGGATAACTAGCAGTGGTTACTCTAGATTTGGCCCGTAAATGCGTGTGTTGTGTGTTTGTTCTTCCCTAACTTTCCGTTTTAAAAGGGTATTACTTTCAAATCTCGAAAATTTAAGCCCGACAAAAATAAATTTAAACATTTTCGCAGCTTTTCCTGCTCCCCTCGCTATTTTAGTCACGTTCGCGTATTTTTGCAATTTTAATGGAAAATTAAAAAGCAATCCCTAAACTTCAGCGATGTAAACTGATTGAAATTCTGACAGAAACTGCTGCTTAATGAATTGGTTTCTGCAAATTAACAGGGGATTGCAGCAAATATTTCTTGCTGGATTTCGTGTTTCCCGGCCATTCGCGACAATTCAGGACAAAACGTTGCGGCATAAACATTGGCGTATTTTCTCTCTCATCCACCCGTTCGGCACCGAGCAAAAATTAGACAAATGCCCTGTTATTTTTTAACGCAGAATGTTGCAATATTTCCTGCTGTATTTTGCGTTTCCCTTGGTTATTTTAAGACATATTTCAAATTGCTGAAGGAATCCAGGGTGGATTTGGTAACATTAAAATATTGCACAGGGACTCGAAACACAAAATAATATTAAATGTTGTTTTATTGACGTTCGTCAATTAAAAAATTAAAATTCAATCAAATTCAGCTGAAATAGTTCGCAATGAAATAGATTATTTATACTGCAGACAGAATTGAAGGCAAGAAGCCATTCAGCTACCAACAACCAATCAACTCCTAAAATGTGCTGCGAATTCCCCAAATCTTGTTTTGATAGAGAGCACTTACGTCCCTTAAAAACAACTAATTTGGAACACTCGATCTCGTAAATCTGCTGGTTCTCCATGATTCTGCTGATTCAGCGGGATTTTCTAAAAGACGTCTTGAGCCTTCCTGATTTTCAAATACTTTAACGTATTGGCGAACATCAAGCACAGTTTGGAATCTATTACTGGAACAATATGTTCAGTTATAGAAAATCTGCTACTTTTGCTCCTAACAATAAAAAGTTAATTGTTATTCTTTCCGTTTTCTAACCTTGAAGCGAATAATAATAATTGAAGTACCTCGGCTTGACTAAAATTATGCTTCGCAACGTGACGATAAATGTCAAGACGATATTTGTATTCACTAGGTGTTGATATTCTCACAATCGTATTTTGCATGTTACAACATATGAAGAAGCGGAAATTGGTTGAGTTAGGCATTGCGGAAGTAAAGGTTCACCAAATTTGGACACACTTATAGACCACGATTTGCAAGTATTGCATAATGCTTTCTTTTGTTGTATGTGCAAGTACACAATTTTGCTAACATGGATTTATATCCAATTACATAGATAGTAGCAGTTGTCATTGTTAGTGGACTTAATTCCTGCTTCTTTGTGTGCTTTTGTTTTTTTTTTAAAGGGTACAGTGCTCTTTCGGAACTCACATGTTTAGTATAAAGCGTGTAATGCTTGAAATTTAATATGTGTGTTACTTTGCTCTTTTTAAGAAACATCCAGTCTCCCTCGAAGAGTAGCTATTTTAGTTGCAACCATGATTCATTCCTTTTTTCATGCTGATACTCCTAAAACATGCGCAGATAAGATGTCCTTTGTTGTGGTGCAGTTTCTACCAGGTGCAGTGTAATAATCTCTACGTCTCAGAAACCTCCTGAAACTAAAATTCTCTACTACCCAATAATAATTAAATTTTAAAGCTACTCTGTAGCCCATTAATATAAATTTAAAAATAGTTTTTATTTACAGGCTGGCCGCATTGCAACCACTAAACCATTGTGGCCTTAATGGAATAAATAATGCCAACAATAACACTACATTACCGTACCAACTACTGACAAAGCGCAGGCCATTTAAATTTATAAAACACATAATAATCGATGGAAATGATGTATTAAATTGATAAATTAAAATTCCCTGAGCAACCGGGGCCACTCTCCCCTATTACTGCGGGCATAAATAACCCTCGTGTTCAATACTAACTGCGTCGATAAATTTATGATCGTATTAAAATAAATTTGTTGAATAAAGGGGATGTAGGGGCGCAGTAATTACATCTTAATAATTAATCGAATTAGTTGCACACTCGCCGAACGGAAACTATTTCGCATTAAACGAAACCGGATTTACCGAACAAACATTTGCGATAATCGACTAACGCTAATGCAAAGCGCGCCTTAATCTCACAGTTAGTTTTAAACCATTTAACGATAATTGCTCATGTAAATCTATGGCTCACGTGTTAATTAATTATTGTTTTGTAACTACAAGCGCATTTCTGTTGCCTCATAACAGTCATGACTATTGTAAACGCGTTTGTCCTGCGATGCATCACGTTTACCCATTTTTATGCAATTTGCAACGCAGATTTTCTGAAGTAGAAAATTTTAACTTGGGCTTTTAATTGGTCCTAGAAGTTTCGTAAGATAGCACATAATCAGATATAAGGCAATTTCCCTGGCATTGTTTTCTTTATTGCAATAAATTATTTCCGCCCGATTGCAGGAACTGCTTAAATTAATGATTATAGTTTGCAACAGTAACTGTGTTCATGAATGCACGTTCTAATTGAACTTGAAACTTTCAGAATGGGTATTCACTATAAGCACTTTCATTTTCTGCACTACGCTACGCTGATTTTTGTAAAATTAATCATGTACTTGCTTGGTTGGTTGTTTTAATGTCTTGTTTTAGTGAGCGACGTGAATGTCTAGTGGAGAATTATTATCTTCTAGTAAAGTAGTAAAACTATATTCCTAGTTTCATTACTTAATGGAAAAACTAGGAGTGGGCATTTTTAATCCAGCGAAGTGAAAAGAAGTCCTGGGTGAAGAAATGTAAAATCTCGGGAGAATGACGTTTCTTTATATTAAAAAAGCTCAATAATTTACAATTAATAGTGCAGTAAATACAAACAGCGTGATTCAGCTAGTAAAAGCTAACGAAGAAAGTACTTTTGTGGTCCTGTGTAATGAGTATATTAAAAGTCGCAATCCATGTACCGCAGTAAAACAACTTTAAAGTAATAAAACATTTTAAATTTCTGTTGGGTAGTTCGTAATTGTCCTGTAAAAATAAAATACAAATCGCCATAGTTCACAAATTCTAAACTGTGGGGAATTTTGTTTCCACTGACTAACAAAAATAGTATGGATTTTTTATGCTAATCTGAAAAAGTAGTATACGTAATATTTTATTTTGCAAAATCAATTACAATTTTAAAATTAAGAATTCTGAAAATCCCCTAATTGCCATGTCATTAATATATCCTTACTATATACACAAAAAATCTAAAAATTAGTTTATAGATTTTGTACAATCAATAGAAATGTAATTTTATTTTTATCTTGCTCTAGATACCCTTTTACAAAATTGCCAAACTTATACATTGCAGTTATTTATATCCTGCTCATACTAATTTTACTTTTAACGATACTGCTTTTTATAAATAACGACTTGATATGACTAAACAATCGAGTACAATGTGGTATACGAGAGTACGTCTACTATCTAAAGTAGTAAATGGCCGCATTGCAATGATGTAACGTTCCATTAATGAAAGGCATGCATCTAGTACAGGGGTGGCGAACCTTTATTGATCTACGTGCCATTTTTTCTAAAGAAATGGTTAATGAGGCCATGACGTGCCATCAAATAATGCCAGGTAGAAATAGGCTAAAAATACATATTCCAAGGTACATAACCAAGCTAAAAGGCGGGAGCTGAAGAAGACTAACCTGGAGGTGGCGGACAGCCTGGAGTGCCGTGCAAACAACGAAAGTGGGCCCCAAAATTCCGCAAGAACGTAGTGAACGTAAGGATTGCAACCATAAATAATTATCCTAACGTTCAGTGGGCTTTCGTTGCTTCCAAATTCTCCCTCACAAATGAACCAAGCTATAATTAAGCTGGTGAAACACGAAGCCGAGAGGCAACCAACTTATTAAGCGAAGGCTGGGATGGAAAAGGTCGAGAAATTAATGATGTAAAAAAACGCGTTTTTTTTAAATCGAATAAAAAACATAGAAAAAAAACCAGAAAAAACTGTGTTTTTTGTTTTTTATTCATTTTTGTAATTGGCGGCATGTTTTGGTAAGTACCCACCCCTATTGGAAGTTGCTTTAAGCTGGACCCAGCTCTGAAACTGTCGACCTGATCGACGAGTCAAGTTACGTTAGCGATTCATCAGACAGTGACATGGGCGACGTAAACTGCATGGATACTGACTACGAGTCAGTTGAGGAGTCAGCCATGTCTGTTAGAGAGTAATTTCTGCATTATTATAATTTCTACAGGGCGTTAGGGAAGTCGACGAAAAAATTTCTAGGGGTGAATCCTTGTCCCAAAATATGACGATTTAACTCAACTTACCTATATACAAAGTTGCTTAGTTTAACCACTAGAGGGCTTTAAAAATTATTAATAATAATAATGGTGAAGCACTAACACCCCATGAAGGAGCTTGGCCTGCAAGGCGGAAGGTCAGAGCTTCCATATTCTCGCTCTCACACCCGGCTGTCGCGTGTCAAATTCATGACACGTGGTGATGTGGTGAGCATCACGCATTAGACAACCGCATTATTACCCATTATTCCATCGAACGCAGGTCCCCAATTATTTAAAGCGACTAGCTTTTTTAAATGTTTTAACTCCCTGTATAATCACTACCAATTTTTTTTCTCTACAAAAGCCTAATGCTAAGTTAAAATTACTGATTCAGCCTTGTAGGGATTTAGAAAATATTTTTTGTGGCTAAACCGTTTACCCAACTAAATTTTTTTAAGAGAGGAAATAGCTTATAAATCAAAGTAGCTATCCATAAAAAAACATTAGATGGATAATTAATTGTGACAAAGTTTTTAAACACCCTGTAATTTTTGAAATTAGGGTTTATGCCACAAAATGCTTAAGTTTACTGGTAAAAACGCATGGCCAAAAAATGAATAAAATCCATCAACGATTTTTCGACTTATTTGAAAAAATTAAAAAAAGCTAATCATCTTTCAAGCCCTCTAGCGGCTAAACTAAGCAACTTTGTATATAGGTAAGTTGAGTTAAATCATCATATTTTGGGCCAAGGATTCACCCCTAGAAATTTTTCAGTCGACTTCCCTAACACCCTGTATATCCACTTTGGCTATGTTTCTATTTTTCTTTAGAAATAATTGCTTTTTTTGGTTATTATAAATTCTATAATTCACTTTACCTACGAAATGTATTATTTTTATTTAAAAATATCTGTTTTTGTTTTTCCAAACAAATTACTTGTTGTTATTCACTACACTTTAATTCTGAAAAAAAACGCATTTAAATAAAAAACCAGACCGCTTGGTTTTTTTACAAAAAAAAAACAGGTTTTAAAAAAAAACGAATTGTTTTTTTAGGTTGCATCACTACGAGAAATACTACCACACGCAATTCAACTCAGGTTATCAAAATCTCCCAAAAATTAGAAACGGACCACCAGAAAAACTATTGGAATGCAGAGTGGTCTAAATTGTTAGCAACATAGCTGTAATTTGCTGAAAAATGTTATCACAAGATGAAAATCGGGTTGCCTAGCTATGCAGGGGAAAATTTATTCAATATTTAAAAATAAATGTGAATAGGGCTGCCTAACGATCCAGGGGAGAACTTACAAAATAAATGCTTACAGTAAAATCGAACTAATTATTTCAAATACTGCATGCGAACTACAAACTAAGCTTAACAGCGCCCCTCCGCGTCCCCCGCGCTAGGTCACTCCGTAGCTCACTCCCATTCGTTTGGTCAGAAATTCGCGTGAAAGCTACCTATCTCTGTCGCGCAGTCTGTTGCCGTTCCGGCACCGGTAGCCTTGTTCACAATGAACTTTGTTACTATGACCTCAAATGTAGACGAAAAAATAAATTGTTTCGATGAGGTACCTAAATTCCTTAATTAAGGCCGTGCCCAAATTATTTTGCCGCGTGCCATCAATGGCACGCGTGCCATTGGTTCGCCACGCCTGATCTAGTACGTCAGTGTTTAGGCAATAATTAAAAAATAATTTATTTTCTCGTGAGTTGTAATGGAGTATTTAACAACTTCAAAAATACTTTTATAGTAGTTTTAAATTTTCTGGAAATTTTTACCCAATGGAAACCAAGGGGTTTTTCAAGAAAACAACCGGGGAGTAAACGGAAAGACCAGAAAAAATCAAATTGATCCTTTGAAATATTCCCAAGTATTATTGTGTATTGACTATTTGTTTAACAAGTTATTATTATTGTATTTGCTTCATTGTTGTTGTTTGGCTCATGGCATTGTATGAGTTATATGGTGCAAGTGGGGGTGATTAAATGGTATTATTTTTAGGTTATATAAATTAAATTTATTATTAAAAATGACGGTTTAATCTAAGTAGGTAGATCTTCCTGAAATTTTGTATAGGGCCATAATTTATCATTCAACAAATTTTGCCGCATCATAAACAAAAAGGGTCGTTTACCTGAAAAAGAAAATAGTTTTCGCTTCACTGTCACGGTCGACGTGTTTTTCAAAAACTGAAAATATTCTTAAAATTCTCTTCAAACCGAACAGGACTTAATCCCACAGTCTTAAAATAAAATTCAAAAATGTTTAGTCCATCGCACGTTGTGTACCATCAATCCTGGGACACACTGTATGTAAATGTATCGTTATGGTCATTTTCCCATAAGCATACATTTCTGATTTATTTCCTAACCTTACCTGTAGTTTTTCCAAAAAGCTACTTAATTGCTATGTTAATTTAAAAGATATAGGTGGTTTTATCTGCCACAATTGACGTTGAATTTAGTTGCAGTGATGCGTTTGGTTTGGGATTCTCGCATTATCCCTTCACGAGTAATGTGATATTTCCTGGATTTGTTAGGCTCCTCTGAAAGCCTTATCTTGATTAATTAGCTCTGGCAGTTTACTATTTATCTATTTCAGATCAAGTGCTTGCTTTGAAGTTCGGAGATTAGGTACTTGATAATATTAGTTTAATGATTTTTAATTTGTGTTCAGATTGGATGCCTGCAGCAGGCAGTGTCTCTTGTCTCACTTGTGTGAATTTATTTGCAATGTCATTCCCGTTATTACATTATTTGGCGTATCTGGTCGTACTTGAACGTGATATCTCGTACTGCTTTAGCTTTTTCGGCATTTTCTATTGAATTTTGGCGTATCGTATGAGCCCAAAAGCGGTCACTTAGGAAGTTCCTTTTGCAGTCAAGTTTTCTAGGATTATTTCGTCTAATTCTGATGGTAAAATCGCTTATCTGTTTTTTTTCAGTTACATGACTTCCGGTCTGAGCTCGCAAAAAACACATCCTTGCAATTTTTGGTGACAACGTGATTCTTCTTTTATGAGGAATTTTTAATTGTGTGGTTGCAATATCTCCGTTATTTTATCAATGCTTTATCGTTGGTTAGGCAATTGAAATTTGGGAAAAACACCACCTGGTGGATTTAATAGAGATAAGAGTTTTTATGATGGTCAGTCAGCACCTCTTTATTACACTACTTAGGATTGGAGATTGGTCGCTAAGGTCATTCAAATATGAAGGCTTCTTTGTACTTAGTGCTTTTGTTTGTATTTATAGATTTTCGGTGGATTTGTGGATTGTATTTGAGTTTATGGAATTTTCGAAATTTGAGTGTCTGGATTGTGAGTATAGAGTTCTAGATTGGAGTTTCTAGTTGCGATTGCGGCACCGTTTTGGATTTCATTTTCGTAAGACGCTGCATTCAACAGGTAAGCCACAGCATTGCTTCAATAAAAATACATATTTTGTCGCAATTCAAAATGTATTAGCGTGAATAAGTTAATGAGCTTACGATATTGAAATGTTACTGTTTATGCCGAATTTGCCATTTCCTGATGTAATGATATGTATTAATTCATTTCTATGTGCGTTTTGTTATATGTACGTTACGCTTACTTGTGAAGTAATAATATATACGTTATGCTGTGAACGCTACGTGTACACGTAGCGTGTTATTAATATCTTTTTCTATAATAGGTATTTTTGAGATATCTCCCTTCAATATAAGTTGCAATTAGGGTTTCCAGTACCGGGATCCGGTCCCGGGACAGTCCCGGGATTCTACCACAAAAACCGAGTCCCGGGACCACAGCCAGAACAGGCGAAGTCCCGGGACCATGTCAACATGCGTGCGTATACTCGGATATCAAAGAATTAGGACGGGTAGTCACCTGCGTCCGGCGTACTACTCATGCCTCTTGCACATTTTGCATTATTTGCGTTTTGCGTAGGCAGGGGAGTTATTATTTTCGGTAGGTTAGAACTAAACCTGTGTGTTGTTTCAGCCACATTTGCATATATTCTTCGATTTATGTATTTGTCTGTTTTTTGTTGGATTTAGATATGTGCGAAGAAGCTGAATAATTTATATTTTTGAGTTTTAAGTGTGTTCGTTATTTGTCTGCTAAAGCGTTACGATTAGAATTAATTCCGATTCTCAACCTACCTTCCTTCTACGCTAAAAAAACGATTTGAAGTCAATATGGCGACAATTTTATATATTGAAGATAAAACAATTGGCGAAATGTAAAGTTGGTTCCTACAAAATTATCATAATCAGAGGCAGCTTGGCGAAAGGATTACACAAACACTTTGCAGTTCAAAGAAAAGCAAAAGATGAACAGCGACAAACATTTTTAGTACCAGAAGAAAGCAATGAAGTTGTAGACGAGCACCTATGCAAATTATCAGCATAGAAAATAGAAATACTTTATTTAACTTAAAACACTAGTTTTTCTTTGGATATTGCATTCGGAAATTTCACCTGAACACTATTTCCCTTTCGGGACCATTTTCGGGATTTTCGGGACTAGTCCCGGGACTTGAAATTTAGCTCGTAAGTCCCGAAAACACTTTTGGTCCCGGGACTTGGAAACCCTAGTTGCAATTACCAGATCTTTCGGCTTAGATTCGCGAGTTGTTGAACAAGCAAGTTGATGGCAGCCTTATTTGGTTTCTAGTGTTAACCCACCCATCCTTAGGGAGTAGCTCAGCTAGCCCGTTATTGGTTACGGATTATTTTGGGCACGCACAGCTCGCAGTCCTGCTTATATTGAAGTGTTGCAAGATTATCATTAGTTTTATTGTTGTACTTCCGTGTATTAGAACAATCATATTTTAAGAACCCGTTTTTTATTTGATGAAACTTACCTATGTGTATAAATCGAGGTAACATTTACAACCTGATGTTTTTTTTTAAATTAGTCAAATTAGTACCAATAAGAGATGGAATCGATTCGTACAATTTTTTTTTCGAAAAGTTTGAAGTTCATGTAATTGGTTTACTTACAATAATTTTAAGTAGTACCATCTTTAAATGTTGGAAAATATGTTTGTGCAGGTGAAAGTGTACGCATATAATAATTCTCTTAATTCTTTCCCCAATTCTTTTAAAATCAAGTTTTGTATTTTGTATTCTGGCTTATAAAGATACAATATATCTAAATAGTAGGTAACTCGAAAAGTGACCTACTAAAATGTTTCCAAAACATTACGCGACGTGCTTATAACATTTTTAAGTATGTAGTAGGATTCGTCTCAAGTATTTAACCAAGTAGGGAGTTCAACAGACATAATAAGTGCTATGACCCAGTTTAAAGTGGTCATATCCCAAGCGTTTGTTTTTCCCAAGCCATAAGAAAATTGTCGCTCTATGCACCAAATTAAATGAACACGTAATTTGTCCCGCTAGTAATGACTAAGTCCAAAGAGAAAGGAAGAATTACTCAAACAATAATGAAACATCTGCTGTTTTCTGCAGCATCTGTCATTTCGGTTAATGCCCATTTATTACGTGTTTCAGCTCCAACAACTATTATTTAGTACGCAAGTGCTCGCTGCACTGGGACCCCAAGCATCCAAGCACCATGTGGAGTCGTTAAATGCAGCGTTTCAAAAACCCCAGAGGTATTAAGAAAATTCTGATTGTGTGACGGCAAGATGGGTAAAAGTAGGAAACTGAGTTTTTATCCTATTTCTAGCGATTCGTTTTAAGTATTATATTATCCTGGGGCTCTGTTTAGTTTTAAAGCCTCTTCAATGTAACAATCTTTGGGATTTAAGCTATAATCGTATCCATACAAAAAGCAAGACGATTATCTAAAGGAGAAATCGCAAAAATTCGGAATACCTTTCCGGATAGTCTCTGGTCAAGGAACGGGCCATTACATCGCCCCAGGGAAATGTAACGATCGATTGCGAAATTGGACATTAATAATATTTCACGAACTATCAGAGTTGCCATGGATACTCATAGTCATTTTAAAATGCCCGAGGCGGAATCACGAATCCTGCTATTCATTCGTGCTTGCTTGGGAATTTCTAACGCAACTTTCCTTTCTAACCCGCTGTACGCACCGTTGTTACACATTTTAATCACTTGCCAACATCTACGGAGTTCCAATGGGGCTTTGTGCGGCGAACATAGGTTGGTGTGTCGAGAATCGGGGAAAATTGTAAAATTAGGCTGTGCCACAAGGCGTGAAGGAAATTCATAAATGGAGTTCTAACGTAATTATCTTACAAAGCTGGAAATAAATCAAGTGGGGTTGCCGCTGTTACCGACTGAGAAACAAAAATAGCTGCATACGGAACTGATTTTAAGATGTTACGATCGCCTTAGGGTGAAGTAAAAGTACTACAATCTCGCAATATTTCTCAATACCGTATAAACGAGACCTCATTGATTTAAACAACTTTTTTTACATGAGAACTAACTTAACATTCTGATAGACGATTGGAATTTTTATCTTTAAAGCTGATTAATTATCTAATGAAATTGATAGTACCACTTTTTTTCAGGTTCAGCTGATTTTGCGGTTTAGACCTATGTGATACTTCTGTCAATATCGAAAGAGAGTAATCTCCTCATCTCTTCATTGTTACTAAAAGGCGAAACACTAAATACTCTTCAATTTTTTAAATTGTTCCTGCTTTGTCATTCTTTGAGATTTGCATGTCAAGTATTTTTTTTTAAATATTGTTGAAACACCTTCGAAAGTAGTTCGTGTCAACTGAGTTTTTATTCGTTGCAAAATAAACGCGAAAACAGTAGGATTTTCCCAGCTACTTTCACAGCTTTTTATGAACGGAATATTCGAGTTTTCGATGTCAATGGGCCTTGCGGATTTATATAAAAATAAGCTTCAATTTGAACTTCTCAATAGACTGTTTGATCTCAGTTTCATTTTGTCCCAAATCCCAGTGTTTGACTGTAAATGTAAATACGCGGAAACACGCTTTTACATTTATAAAACTTTGCTATGGAGAAAACCCCTCTTTGTGTTTGGAGAAGTTAATTGTATTTGGACTTTTTTATATAAAATTAGAGGAACAGAGTTATATACGTAAGAGATTTGGCGGTGGGATATTGCTGCGGTTTTTCTTATCAATTGAAAGGCAAATTTCCAAGTCCTTGGCCCGAATGTATGTGACTTAAATCCTGGTGGGAAAATTGCGAATTCAGGATGTTTAGTAAGAATTAATATGTTGATAATGACCTGGGTAATCAACCATGACTCTAGATAATCATAGTGTTTCCTAAGCGTGTAATAGTTGAAGGTGGAAGGTTGTTGCCGTTTTATAAGAAGTTCAACTACACGAGTACAGAGGGTGTATTATCCGTGTGAAATGTGACTAAAAAGTACAAAAAGAAATTAAAAAGCATTGATGAAATCTTAATAAGTTATAAAAAGTTTAGTTCGTACTTGTGTTCAAAACATCATGAAGCTATTCGCCTCGTTGGATAATTTTCATGCTGCAGGTCATAAAAATATAAATTCTACGACATACAGGGTAGTCGTGAAAGTTCAGGACATATTTTACTAGAATTAACTACATGAAAGATAGTGAAGATTGAAGAAGAATTAACTATTCTACCGTCTTAAAAGTATTTTCTATGACAGAAATATAAATTTTTCGTTAAAAAATTTCTCTTCACATTTTTGGCTAAACATGTCGTTTTGACACTCAAAAACGTATTCCAGTGTGGTATAGCTAAGTGTACCACGTGCAACTTTACTTAAAAGAAGCTGCAAAACGCCTATGTTGAGTTAAAAATGCCAATAGAACTCTCTTACGTCAAGTTTTTCATTCCTAACAGGACACAGGATGTTTAAAATCCGTGGCTTTCTCAGTCTTTGTCTTCAAAAATATTTCTTAAACCCGTCTAACTACGCCACTGATCAATACAAAGCCTTCTTATTGCTATCAAATGATGACTGTAGGAGACCCTAATTTATCCTGTAAAAAGAAAATCTCCGATAGGCTTTAATATATTTTAAAAATCTCTCTACCTTTTACGTAGTTACTGTAAACGTAAATATATTCCCAACTTTTACGACCACCTCCCTGTATATGTAGATTACTACTCAAACAAAATATGAAGAACATTTTTAAAATCTTGTATAATGTATTTGTGTACGTCGGTAGTTGTTTGCTTACAAAATATGGTAAACAAATGAGTACCATAAATGTCAAACATTCATTTCTCAAAAAATATAAAATTACTTCAAGTACTAATTTTACTACCTTTTGTGTTGCTTGTTTGCATGCGGAAAACATAAAATACTAGCTATCCCTGAAACTTTAAGTGAAGGAAGAAAATTTCGTCGTTTTCTCATTGAACACTGTTTTCCATATGGCTCTTTGTCGATTATTTCCACATTAATTAACCCAATAAAGCATTTTGAATTAGCAAGTGACAGAAACAGTTACATAGTTGCAAAGAAGCTCTGTATGTTTATCATTTCTATAGAAGCAGCGCATTTAAAAAGCTAATTCAGATTATTCATCTCGTTTGTATAAATAGGAAACATGAATAGATTGTGAAAATAAAAATGACAATTTGAATTATAACGCGGCGTTAAGACTTTTTACTTCCTTTTACAATAAAGGAAGTATTGGATTCACCCCAAAAATTTGAAATTGAGTTTTCAACAGATCTTCACGTTTTAGAGTCCCCTAATCCCAAAAACATATTTTTTTTCATTGGTCTGTATGTGTGTCTGTCTGTCTGTCTGTGAACAGAGTATCTCAAAAACGGAAAGAGGTATCCCGTTGAAACTTCATATAAGTATAAGTTTTGTGTACTATGTAGATGCGACAGCAAGCTTTTGAAGAAAATCGCATAACCGGAAGTACGTGTTTACTCTTGTCATTTTTCAGTTTTTTCGATTTTTTCCAAAAACGGCTCTAACGATTTTTTTAAACTTTACATTTTTAATGTGTATTGATGTGAGATAGGTGATTTTCCAGTTGAATACTTCTAAAATGGGTTTCTTTTGTTTTGTTTTTCTATTTTTTTTTATTAACTCCTATTTTAAATAGAACACCTGGTATATTATTACATTTTTTAATTGAGCTTAAAATTCTAGAGAAAATTTGTCTCTTGAACTAACACTCTATTTTGTACCGTTTTTGTAAAATTTGTAATTTTTGAAAATTTTTGACAAATGCTTAAAAATTTAAAATAAAATTTTTGGCTAATTATAAGATCACTGTTAAAAGGAAGTTATGTGCGTGTATCACACCAGATTTTCTATATTGATTAAGTCTGCTAATCCTATTCCAAACATACATTTTTATAAATTAGTAAGTGTGAGTTAAAGAATTTCTGTTCTGATAGTGTTCTTATACAAATTTCACACAAGTGTATTTTTATGCTTGACGTGTTTATTGCAATTTAGTATTTTAAATGAAAATTTGATTTTAGAAAGTAAATATTCCAACGTTAAAAATACTTAAGAGGACGGCGAAGCGAAATTGAAAGCAAAACACTTGATTGGAAGGTCCTGCGTAAATAAGGATCCAACTACAACTATATAGTAGAGGACTACAAAATGTGCTCAATTACTAACCTCCAAGAGTATCGAGTGGTCCATCGAAACTACTCATTGTAATTGGAATAGAAGGCGATGGAACCACTACAGGGCGGTGGAAACCATGATGGAAAGGTCAAAGTGAATAACTAAATTACTAATACCGCTCTGGAGAATCAACCTGAAACGTGATAATTGTATGTGCTATAATCGTACCAGTTGCAACCGGGATTCAGATACATTTTGCAGGGATATTTTTTCATCTTAGCTATTTCAAAAATTCTACCTGGTTTACCCGACCACTTAAAATATCTGCCATGTTCCACTCAATAAGTGTTGATGACCAAGCATTAATTTTACTATAACCAGTAGTAAAACAGGAAGCGTTTCTAAAAGTAATTTGTGAATTGCATAGAAAGTCAACGCGTTTGCCCGAGCATTTCCACGATAAGTTTTAGATGTTGTCATGCAAAAAATATTTTTTGAAATGAGATAAAAATTGTAAATTCTACGAAAATAAACTTTTAAGTCAAAATAATAAAAAAAATTACAGGTAGGTAAATTTCCTTAAATTCGTAAAGAAACAGGTTTAGGTATTTTTCTGTAATTTGAAGTTAACAACGAAAACAACCTTTTATCTTGTAGCGCAGAACAAAAAATAGCTGTATTAATTAACATAATTACTCTTTGTTATACATATTTTTGTATATCTTAATCTTGGCAATGTATGCTATATTAAATGCCAATGCAACTTCTAAAAATAGAACATCCAAAAAAACTTGTATTTAGTTCATCTAAGTAAGAGATGCAAATGTGGGAATGTGGGCTAATTTTTTTTAATGAAATATGATACGAAACAGGCGTAGAGGTTTAGAAGTTAAAAATAGAAACTCCTACACCCTCGCTTTCCACTTAATGAGGACAATGATATTATCTTAGCCTTCGTAACCTCTATATAATTATTCCGGCTAATTAATGTATTAAATAGCAGCGACATATATACGAGTAGTTTTAAAAGTCGAGGGAAAGTTACAGTTTTTGCTGCTGCATGTCTTTACTCATGCTGGTACAACATGCACACATAGGATCGAGTGCGAAAAGTATACATGCAATAACAATAATAATCATATAGTAGCCACACCGATCATCTTATTATTTTTCTATTGTGTAAGTAGGCAAGTTTCTTATTTTTCCCAATAGTTATTGTAAGATTTAACCTTGCACCACGGCAAGTGAGCTAGCTCATCATGAAATTATCTCAGAAACTTAAGAGTGAAAATTAATGTAAAAACAATACTTTATTAAACTCCAATTATCAGTTCTGTTCTAGACAATTTTATATTTCTTGTCTATTGTTACGCAAACTTAGATATGCTGTAATAGTGTCAGCTATATTTTCAATGTAGCAATTTTGATACTTGTAAAATAATGTAATTAATTCCATGGCTTAAAATAAAAACGCAAATTCGTCTTTCAACGTTCTAAAAATTCAGAAATAATATTCTTTTCGGTCTGTTATTTATAGTATCAATAAGATGTCATTCACATTTGGCAGATATTAATGAAATTAATATAAATAAGATATTGTATGATATCGGAGGCTTTCACGGCCATTGTCATTAAGTAACAAACGACTTTCGGGATTGGACCGTATCATTATTGAGGTCGAAGAACTCAACGTCATCTAAAGGTGTTTATAGAGTCCCTTGTTCTTGAAATGCTATATACATTGGTGAAACAGGACGTTCAGTGAAAGCTCGCATTTCTGAGCACCAGCGCTGTCTCAAGTCGGGTCTCATTTCATTATCAGCCATCGCCGAACACCAAAACGATACGGGCCATAAGATCCTTTTTAGTGAAACTTCCATTATCTGCAAATCCCCATTTTTCGTATCAGAAAAAATCATGAAGCCATTGAGATTTACAAACACCCTAACAATCTCAATCGGGACGACGGCTTTCCCCTTCCTTCTATGTGGAAAGTGCCAATTCCTAAGCCCCGCCCACCGCCACTGAACCTCGACAGCACTTGCTGAACCCCGACGGGATTTGTCTATAAATTATCGCCTACTCCTTCCGATCGTCAGAAGAGTTTCGGCTCTGCCGTGGTTTACACGTTGAGTTACCGTCCTCTTCTATCCCTTTCCTTGCAAAATAATTTCGTCTCTATCGTGATGAAGCCTCTTACGAAAGTGGGCGAAACGTTAAGTTCTTCGATCTTAATAATGACACGGTCCAATCCCGGAAGTCGTTGTTACTTAAAGATATTGTATTCCGAGGTCCAAAATTGTTAGTCTTGAGTCATCTTCCCACCATTGTTTAGATTCAGATTTAACCAATTATTAAAAATTATGTATATACAAGGTGTGTCAAAATTGTATATCACTATTCTAAGGCGTGTACTCCAGGTCAAAATAAAGAACGAAGTTCGTATTAAATAAAATGCGTGTTGTTCTATTGCCCTTTGGATGCTGCTCCTCACAGATTTTGGTGATAATACCCTGAGTATTTCTGAATGATAACAATTTATGGAAAACAACCATTTATTTATATAAGCAAAATTAACTAACGATCAAACACATAAAGAATTCGGCAGGCTACTAGGACCATTGCAAAAGCAAGGAGAATATGCATGTGGCCGTCGTGGTATTTAACAAACGAACAATCAACATTATAAATACAAGAATACCGCCACATGTAAAGTCTCCTTGCTTTTGCTATGGTCCTAGTGGCCTGCCGCAATTTGTATATATGTATGTACATGTATGTAACAAGATACACAAATATACGTTACTAAATAAACTTTAAGCGCTATCAGGTAACGTTAACACGCCCTGGACAGAGCTAAGTTAACGAACGGATTGAAAGTGACACAAGTTCGACTCGTGCCAGACAACTCCGGTAGATACGAAGTGCCGAAGGCTGTAAACCAAATGACTGGAATGAATGAATGAGATATGATGCTGACGCTTTCGTGTCCGTCCTTATATAACTTCTCCAGTTGCGTAAGTGGAGGGTTCAGGGTTGTTTATTGCTTGTTGGTGGCCTGGTGGCCCGTGTTTTCTCGAAAGTGCACTGAGCCATTGTGCTCCGTTTCGGGTACCGAGAATTTGGAATTGCTTTATGACACTTTTAGGACACTTTTATCGGAACGCTTGCGTCATTCGAAGGTTTTCTTGCTCGAATTGTGGATACAATTTGTCATTCGCGACACTAATTACTCACTTTACGACACACTTAATTGCGCGTAGCTTAACATCCAAAATGAGTTACCCGCCGATTTAAGCTACACAGCTTGTCGATCCGTGCGCTGCATTTATATGCCTTTCGCGGAGTAATTTATGGACGTTACACCTGGCGATTTGTTCGCTACAAACCTTCTCAAAGGTGTACCTTCCTTAAGACACAATTTTAGATCAATGTTGATAGAAACTTGTTTCATATATTTTATTTAATTCCGCGCAATTTTGAACCACCCTGTATAGAATGACAGACTAATAAATGTTCCTTGCATCTTCTTCAAAATAGTTACTTTGCCGATCAGAATTGATGAATAGTTTTTTATACTGACTTCAAATTTTCCAAGAAAGTTGGAATTATAACATAAATGAAAAATGCCTTTTCCATTGTAAGTGCTTATTTCAAAGGTTTTTGATTAACATTCACGTAATTTAAATTCTTGGATATATGCCTCAAAAAATCGAATATCTAAGTAGTTTTTTGCTCCTCTGTTTTTTGTTGAGCGATCGGTATACTACTACTTCCACAGAAAAACTTAAAATCTTGCCATAAATGGAGCTAGCACCACAAAATTTATGTAGGTACCGTGGGATAACCCTAGCGTTTCATTTAAGAAAAGCAAAGCACATCTAAATTTTACGAAATGCTAAATCATTTCTTGTCAAAAATAATAATTATGAACCAGAAGTTCGGCAAACTTACTCTATAAATTATAATAAATGCTTGAAAGATTCGGCGTAATGCCGACGGTTTCCAAAGCGAAACGCGCCGGAATTGGGGAGCTTAGACAAAGAATAATAAATCAGGAATTCGGTAAATACGAGTGCAGCCCCGCGTGCTTTTCATTTTGGGCTATTGCATTAAAAAATAATTTTCCAGAAGTCGAGTGCGAAACTGCCGCTATCGGCTTTGTACGCTTATATATCATATCGAATATAAATTAGCTTTAATGTTGCAAAAAACGTGAGCAAAATGAGGAAACCGGAGAGATTTATTGTTATTATTAAAGTAAAATTAAAATGTAGGACAAAACACGTGTTTGTGTGATTGTCTTTTTCAGTTGCAATTAGTATTGTGAACTAGAAAAGTTTTTTAATCTTTGTATCTACGTCTAAATTAAATATTAGTATAGTATTTTTTTAATAGATATTGTACCAGTTCAATAATTAGTTTGTTGTTCATGGTATTGATTAAGAGAATACAATAGCAAATTGCAATAGCGTAAATAGTAATTATCACATTTGGGGCACTATTAGTTAGAACTAGAAGCACAGATCACTTGATTAGTTCACTTTTAGAAACCTGTGAGTAGTGGCTATTTTTTAATTATATGTTTTTCTAAATTTATTACTACAATTTGCGCATATTTTATTTTAAAATTAGCAAATTGTTCATAAATGACGTATGCAACAGGTTATAGACAGCGTATCCACGCATCCGTTTTAACATATTAATGTTCTAGATTGATTTATTATTAATTATAGCATGTTTGAAACTAAACATCTGCAACCGTTCACGGTGTAAATTTTAATTACAAGTTTATCAGAAAATCCCCGAACAAGTATTGTTTATCAGAAAATCCTCGCACAGGTATTTGAGGTTTACCGTTCACAAAAGGCAAGGCCAAAAATTTCCTGAGGCTTATTAAACTCGCTGTTGTTATTTACTTAGTTGGCAAAAAGCAATCTAATTTGGGTACGAAATTGTATGCAGAAGTCAATGTTCACAGCAAGCAAATATATTCGTGTCATTAAAGTGGCGTTGAGAGGAAACTATTCACTAGTCACTGACACTTATCAGAATGTCACAGCTTTAGTAAAAAGTGGTGATCTGCTCATGTTATTTAAAAGAAATGTATTTGCATAAACCAAGCTGATTGTATAATGGAATATGATAATTGACCCGTAACCTCAAAACTCGCGGTGCCGCGCTGATTAGCCGTCAAATTTAAAGCCGCTTTCAGTTCCGTTGGCTTTTCGAGGAAGCGCCCGATTTCTAGTTTTAGCAACGTCCAATTACAAATCGGGGAGCTTCCTCTTTCGATAGACACACGCGTTCATTCTCATATGTTTGTAAACATGCAAAAGCATATTTACGATGGCTTTTTGTTGGTATTCATATGATGCGTGGCAATTATAAAGCACTTAGGGTTCATTCACTCAGGAAACATGTTGCACACCTTGCAATTCAGTTTTACCAACAGCACACGTTGTACGTGCACTCGTAGTGCCTCGTACAATACTCATCAGGGAAAAGCCGCGTCTATACTATAATTAGACCCTTCGTTGTCTGAATAGTGATTCTGCAAAGTAATTAACACCCCATATCTAGATTATGGCATAGTTGCACCTCGTATATTTACGGGCGGCTAGTGCTGGCATTAACGATAACTGCAGCTTTTACTAAATATAGATTGATGATAGCATAAGAAATAACTGTCAATTTGTCAATACCAATACCTCTTATGCTATTGTATATTTTCATTATAGATGTATAGGCACGTACAAGTATGTATAAACATGATATGACTATATTAAGTCACTAACCCGTTCGGGAAGAAGTGGAAAGGTTTTATTTGCACGGAAGTTTGCGATTTAGTCTTCTCTCTCATAACTATGGTCCATTTGTTGTGACCTGAAGTCACGTTCAATTTGTTAATGGCCGCGGCACTGCTCGAAAACTCGCAAGCCCGAAAAAATCTAGTACTACACTTATGGCTCATCGCCAGCGTGGCCTAGCAGTTAGGGAGCCCAGGCTGCGGTGCCACGGTACGGGGTTCAATCCCCACATCTGTCAACTGGCTGGCGGCCTATCCAGTCGCTTTATAAACTGGGTACCGAAACCACAGTAGTGGAAGTAGGTAAAGTAAGGCAGTCGTCGAAGGCGTGATACTA